>CAJVQA010000138.1:0-42506 GCA_910591915.1 Cetraspora pellucida
CAGTTGAATTTGATTTGGGTATTATGTTCGGAAATCCATCCAATACCAATTTTTGGATGTGGTGTTTGTGCATCAATGATTGAAGCATCTGTGTAGAAATGTGTATTATTTGGGAGGTTTTTGGCTAATAAAAATAGGTTAGTAAGTTGGTTTTGGTATTGAAAGGAGGATATATTTTTTTGGATTATTTGAATTTCAGTATCAGGAATGTAAATCGTTGGTAATTGGGGTAATATTGGAGTTGAAGTTACATGTTGTTGAATATTAGTAAGTGCATGAATTTCATGATTGTCAATGTAGAGTGAATAGTTGTTATTCTTTTTTAATGATTTAACATGAGAAATGTTAATGTAGGTTTGAAAAATTAGTGTAGATATGTTAGTAGGGATTAGAGATATTAATCCCGAAGATATGTTATGAAAGGAGAAGAAGTTAAGTGAATTTTTTGTGAAGAGAATTCTTCACAAAAAATTCACTGCTCTAAAATCTTTAATCACTATCTTTAAAGATTGAGCTAGATTTTGTTGTAATATTTGACCTGCTTGTTAAAAAACTCGAACATATGGGTTAATACTATAAACTATATTTTGAAGTTCAAAAAGAATACCTGGATTTAACGAAGGCATAAAATTATGTCTATTTCATACTTCATTATCTGTGTCATAAATATATATCTGCGCAAAAAGAGGTAAAGATGTGAGAAACTGAGGAAGAAGCAAGCCAATTCGGTAATAAATTTCACCATGTATATGGTATGTATAGGTGTCTTGTGTTCCAGTAACATTTTCATCTATTTTTGCACCTACAGATGTAAAAGCTAAAGCAGAATTATAAGCTCTTATATTTTGCTTAAATTCTTGTGAACATGGATCATTATTCGTAAGAAGTTCTTTTAATAATGCTGGAGGTTCTTGGAGCGGTGGAAGCAGAACTTTTCCATGTGTGCAGCAGATACTAAAAATAGGCGTACACTTTGATGAAGCTGCACATCTTTCATCAATCCATTTCAAAGCACCGCAATAAGAACATGGATAATTCATTTTTCCTAAAGTGTGTCATTGTAACTCATATGACATGAAAGGATAAACGCACATCTTTGGAACAGAGCTATTTCTATCAACTAAAGCAAGCATAGAGATATTAATATCTGAAGGTTCTCTACTAAATTGAGTCGGAAGAGAATCACTATTAATCAAGAAAGTAGCAGGCGAATTTAGCATTTCATGGTGACTAAATTGTTGAGTCAGAAGAGAATCACTATTCAGAAAGAAAGTAGCAAACAAATTCAGCATGTCATAGTTGTAAAGTTCATGTGCTCATTGTTAGTTAGTTTGTGTTATATGTGCAGCCTTTCGTGTACGTTCTTGTGATTCTCTAAATTGCCTTTTTCTATTTTCTTTCTGAGTTGGTGTCATGTTGGCATTGCAATGCTCAGCAGCTTCTCTTTTCATCTTTAGTCATCGTTCTCTCGAAGTTTCAGTATTGCCGGTGTCCATAACCTATAATCTATAATAATAAAAAAAAAAGCTAAAGTCTAGTTTAAAAATTAAGTAAAACTCTAAAACTAATGAATAATAAAGTAAATAGTTGTATTATGATAAAACTGTTACTCAGAAGTAGCATAAAAGTTGGTCTCCAAAGGAGTTTGCTTAAGTTGTTCACTATAAATAAAGGGCAAAGAAAAGATTAACTTAACAGGCTATTAAATCTTTATACAATAAAAAATAATATAATGTTCAGCATTTTTCCTATTGGATAGTATTATTTAGATAATAGATATATAGATGTGAAAGTAGTGGTAAAAGTAGAGTCTAGGAATAAATACATATAGATTTTAGACATTCGATGTTATGAAAAGAATACGATCTGCTAGTCAGTTGTGATGCGTGAGTGACCAATAACAATATGTGATACATGAAACAGTTACACAAATATGCAATGGTCATTGACAATGCATAATCACAGAGATTTTAAATTATTAGATATAAATAGTATTATGATAACAGTATTCTTTTAATTAGTTGGGATAGGATATTTGTAACTATGATCATATCAGTATAACTAGCAATTATAGGATATCTGTGCAATGTTAAAGTTATACAAAGTTATACAAAGAAATACAAACTGGTATTATATAGTGCAAATCTAAAATAAGTTCTTATGCTATATAAATTTATAAAACTAAGAAGCAAAGTCTACTTGGAAAGACCTAAGCAAAAAAATTATGTAGATCTTAAATGGTATTACTATAAAGACTAGATCTAGAAAATAAATATTAATGTAAAAGAAATTGGGTAGGCAAGAACTTCAGATAAGAGGTACCACCAATCAGATCACTAAAAGTCTTAAACTAAAAAAAAGATTCTTAGGAGGCTGACTCTTGAGATATTAAAAACAAGTTACAGTTCTTCTGAGCTATTTGAATTGAAAGTCTAAGAACTAAAACAGAGTATAGCTAAGTACTAAAGATATATTATAAAGTTGGTACTAAGGTCTGAATAAACTTTGCAAGAGTGAACTCAGTTAACAAAAATTAAATATAGTTAGTTAGTTAGCAAAAAGGTTTTTTGAAGCTTTATAGTTAGGTAATATATTTTTAAATATGTAATAGTTTAACAAATATATAGACAGAAAAGTTAGAATTAGGTTAAATGATACTTTAGTATACAGAAACTTGTATATTACTGTTAGATGTAATATAAGATAACTTTGCACAAGTTATGTAATTATAATTAAAATCACAATAAAGACAGTAGTTGCTAATAACTAATGACCTAAGCAAAATTAAAAAAAAAATTAATAAATAGAATAAAAAAAGAAACAAAAAAAAAAACAAGTAAAAAAAAATAACAAATTAGTAAAGAATAGAAAAAAGAAAAGAGAAGACAAAAGAAAAAAGAAAATAAATCAAAAAAAACTAAAAGGATAATATTAAAATTTGCAGTAAAAAAAAAAAAGTTTTTTATGATAAAATTTAAGTAGTTAGATAAGCTGCTTACTTTTGCTTAAAATAATATAATATAACAAATTGCACTTAGGTATCATTAAGGTAATCAGATAATGTTAGACTTAGTTATTAGAAATATTTATATAATTGCAAATATAATTTCAAAATCTTAATAAAATACTAATATGATTACTTAAGAAAAAAAAAAGAATCTATATATTTTAATAATAATTTTATATAATTATTTTATAAATACTAAAAGATTTTAATTAGCTAATTTGAAAATATTTTAATAATATAAATTAGATTATATTACAAAAAAATTTTAATAAATAATATTATATATATATATTTTTTGATATTAAGATGAGACCTTGCTTATATTTTTATTAATAATTTTAACTGTATATTTTAATACAAAAGTACTAAAACAAACTAAAATTGTATATAATAAAATAAAAATTACAGAGTGTAACAACTTAGTAAAGTGGTCATTGTCAACTCTTTAAGTGATAGGTTGGGTGTTTAAATTTCATCAATAGTAAAAATTGGATAATCACCTATGTAATATTCATATTATAGCACTGTTACTAATAATTGGGTTAGAATACTTGTAATAATAATTACATTAGCATGACTAGTAGGTCATAAAATATTTATGTAACAGTCATATGACATTGTTCTTTAGAACAAGGTCTGTAGTTATATGAAAAAATACAAACTAGCAATTAGATGATGCAAACATTAAACAAGTCCTTGTAGTCATATAAATCTATTGAAATTAGATAACAAAAAGTCCATTTAGAAAGACCTAAGTAAAGAGGTAGTTGGATCTTCAATGGCTTTACTGTAAAGACTAGTTTGAAGAAATGAATACCAAGCTTATAGTACCTGATTGTAGTTCTAGATAAGCAAGAACCTCTGAGTTGGAAGTCTTAGAGATATCACCAACTAGGCTGCTAGAACAATTAGAAGAAAAGGATATTAGGCTAACTTGATATACTACATAGACTGGTCATAGTTCTATATAAGCTACCTGAATTGAAAGTTTGATAAAAAGGCAAGTGAAAAGATAGAGGTATACTAAAGTACTAGGGTTATACTATAAAATAGATGCTGAGGTCTAAATGAACTTTACAAGAGCATAGCAGTTTAATAGTTAAGCCTTAATCACAAATGTTAGTTCTATTATAGCAATATCTAGATCAGCTGTAAAAATAAGTACAGAAGGCTCTAAGAAGTTTATTTTAAAGATAAAATAGTTCTAAGGTTAAGAGGATAATCTGAACATCAAGTATGACCTAATGAAGTTAACAGGTTTGCAGATTCAAAGGCTTTAAAATAGAATATTCAAGCAAAAGTATTAAATATAGCAATTGGTAAGAAACCTTTAGGCAGACTCTTTAAATAGGTAATATAGAAAAGTTATATGTGTAACCAATTGTACACTCTTTCTGTAATAGTTTACTGAACTATATTTATCATTGTTAAATAAAATCAAAAAATTCAAGAGGTCATCTTAACATCAAAAAAAAAAATAAAAAATAAAAAATATATACAAGAATAAGAGCTCAAACTAGTTTATCTGTGATCTAAACTACAGACAATATTATAATTAAACTGCAAATATAATATTTAATATAAAATTTATTTTATTTTATTTTATTTTATTTTTTTTTTGAAATGCCAAAGTAGTAACTTTATTAAATAATAGAGAAATTATATTAAAGATTTCTAAACTACATTTGTGCTACTTATTTTAAGACATCTAATGTAACATTACACCTTCATTTTTATATAACACTATTATTAATTATTTCAAATTAATTTTAAATATAGAAAGGTTGGAAAAAAACCTAAAGTAATAGTCTTGGTATTTAGTAAATACAGTTAGTAAGTGAATAGCCTAAAAATAGCCAGTTTTTAATAGATATAGTAGGATCAATAGTAGATGTATTTGAGATATTAGATGTTGATTGAGAAATAAGAATTAGAAAGTAGATTTTTGAATGTTTAAATTTGTTAGTTATATTGCAAGCTTTTTCCTATTGTTGTTGAAGAATGTTACATGATAGCTATATTTGTTAATAAAACCAATTAAGAGAAGTATTTAATAAGGTTGTAAAGAAGGATAATGTTGTTTTATGAAGAAGTATTTTAATATTATCATATAAAGATATAGGGTAAAGGTCTTGAATAAGATTCAAAAAATTAAAATATGGTGATGTATTAAGATAACAGAATAATGTAGTATGAATAGTATTTGTAATTTCAGTAGAGATATTTAATTGTTGAGTAATATTTTTAGTTAAGCTATGAAGAATTTGCTGAAAGTTAAATTTTTGTTTAGAGCAAGTTAATAGATAAGGTATATCTTCAATTAATTGACAATAAACACAATTTGGAGTAGTGTATAATAAGAGATAGTGTATATTAAGATTTTGCATAGTTGGTAAGTTGTTATTGATAATTTTTAGTCAAAATGAATAGAATTTTTGATCATTATTAAGTGAATTAATAATATTAAGATTAGTAGACCATTTAATAGAAAGTGAATTTTGAAAGTATTTAAGTTGTGATCAAGTAAGAAAAAATTGAATAGTTATTATATTTTGGAGAAAGGAGTGAGTTTTAGTAAGAATTATATAATTATATCATGTAAAGTAAGAAGGAAGTATTGTTTTAAAGTTAAATGTAATTTGGTATTTATTAATATCTTGTTTGGCTAGGAGATCAGCTTGATTGTGAAAAGAGTTATTAGAATAAGATTTAATTTTATGAAAAGAGATATTAAGAGACTTTGTTTTAATAAAATAATAAATAATGAATAAAATATCTTAGTTTTTTATATAAAAGAATCTATATAATAATAAAAATAGTTGAATATTTTTAAATACAGAAAGATTGTCTAAATGTATATTATTTTGTGAATTTATTGGCAAGATAAGAAGAAGATATATTATTGTTTCAATTTCTGCTTGGGTAGAATCAGAATATAAAAAAATAGAACAATTAAATTTAATTTGGATATTATGTTTAGAAATTCATCTAATTCCAATTTTAGAATGTAATGTTTGAGTATTAATAATTGAGCTATTTATATAGAAATGAGTATTGTTTGGGAGATTTTTTGCTAATAAAAATAATTTAATAAGTTGATTTTGTTAAAGGATAATATGTATTTTTGTATTATTTGTATTTCTATTTTAGGAATATATATAATTGGGATTTGAGTTAGTATAAATAATAGAGAAGTTTGTTGTAATATATTGATAAGTGCATAAATTTCATAATTATCAATATTAAGAGAATAGATATTATTTTTTTTTGATAATTTAATATTTAAAATATTAATAAAAGTTTAAAGTATTAATATAGATAGGTTAGCAGAAGTCAATGATATTAAGCCATAAGCAGTGTTGTTGATTGAAAAAAAATTAGATAAATTCTTTATAAAAATAATTTGGAAATTATTAAGAAGAATTGATTATTGATTTAATAATAATAGGTGATAAGATGTAATTGTATCAAGAGAATTAATAAAATTGTTAATATTAGGTAGTTTAAGATGTGACTATGTTTAGTGTATAGTATTATTTTGAATTAGATTACAAAGTTTAGTAAACCAAAAAAGAGTAGATCTATGAGTAGATTTTTTAGTTTATATATATATATTATTCCAAGATAAAAGATATAAGTTGTCAGCAGTTGTGATTTGTTTAATAAAGAATATTTTATTATTACAGAGACTATTTGTTAAAGAGGAAGAGATATTAGATAGAAGGATATCATATATTGTTTTTGTTGTTATAGAAATATTAGTTGGTGATAGATTTAATGAGTTATTAAGTAAAAAATAAATGTTAGAGTTATGTAAAAGTAAAAGTTAAAAAATAAATGAAAATTTTTAGTTTTAAGTGAGAATTTAGAAGGTGTAATTAGAAGAAAAAGTAGTTGCTATATTTTAGTAATCCAGTTTTTAATTCTGGCTTCACCAATATGTTTAAGAAATAAAGTAAAATAGAAAATATGTTCTATTATTGATATTACAACTTTTTGTTTAAGTGTTAAAATATTAGAAGTTTAAAAGATAATAAATTTGTAAGAAGAATATTAGATGTATTTTTTGCTAAATAAAATATTTTTTTTGTTGTAATTGAAAGTAATCGTGAGAGTTTTTGTTCTTGTGTTTTAAATATAGATAAAATTTGTAGAAGATATTTTAAAAATGGTTATAGTATTATATTAAAGAGTATAGAAATTTGTTTAGATATAAGTTTTTTATATTTAATTAATAAGAGAAAGTTTTCAATTTTGTTTTGAAGCATTTCAAAAGTTGGTTTAATAAAACTATTTTCATCAAAGTAAATACCAAGATATTGTATAATTTTATGTGGTTTATATAAAGGTATTATTTGGTTATTGTAATAGAGTATTGATATAATGATATTTAGTTTGTTTTTGTTTTGAAAAATATATAAAAGATCAGATTTAGTTAGATTAATTTCAATATTATTAAGATTATATAGTTGTTGTGTATTATTAAGAATATGTTAGAGAGTTTCAGAGTTTTCACTATGCCAAACAATATTATTCATAAAAGTCATAGAAGATATAGTTATTGAAGAAGATGGTATATTGAAAATAATCTCAAGTGATGAAAAGAAGGTAATTTTAAGTAAATGATTATTATATTTATTATGAATATAGGTTAGAATTGGATTATAATAAATTTTCCAAAGAAGAAGAAAGTATATTTCATCTTGTTTGATACCTGATTTGATATGAACAGATGATGTAAGACTATGTACAGTAATTATTCTAGCTTGACAGTCTGTATGTAATTTAGTAATAAGTTGGATTCCTTTGAAAGAAATACCAATTCTTTTACAAGTATTCTATAATTAAGATATGTTGATTTTATTAAAGGCTTTAGATATGTCTTGAAACATTATCCAAGCTTTTTTGTTGAAATTTTTTTAGTATTCAATAGTATTGTTAAGGATTTAGATAGAGATATATGTTAAAGAGTTTTTAGTAATGGCAAAATTGAAATTTGAAAGGAATTTATTAGAATTAATAATATAATTTAGTCTTTGTATAAAGATTTTAGTAAAGCATTTTTTTATTAGTTTTATAATTGAAATAGGACGAATTTGATTAAATATGAAGTCTCATAAAGATTTTTTTGGAATAAAAAAAATATTAGATGTTTTCTAGTCAAATGGAAGTTTTTGAAGTTGAAGACATTTGTTGATAAATAATTTAAGAAAAATTTGACCAATATGGCTATATATTTAATATGTTCATAGTTTGTTTCAAGAAGATCTGCAGTTTTTTGAAGAGGAAGATTTTGAATAATATTTTGTTATTTATCATCAGAGATATTGTTGAATAAGTCTTAGTAATGTATTTTGAGTTCAAAATGAGGTTAGTATACTTGGTAATAATTAGATATAGGTTGAATTTATTGAAAAAATTTTTTATTAAAATATTCAGTAAAATGAGTGTAAATAGTTTGTTTAATATAATCTTCTTTTGTTAATAAAGAGTTATTTATTAGAAGTCTATTAATATGTATACTATTATATTTTTCCAAAATGTTTTTAAAGAATTTTTTAGATTGTAATTAGAAAAGTTGATTGTGATCCTTAATTTTTTGTTGAATTTCTTTTTGAGTTTATTGTTAGTAAAAGGTATTGAATGCTAATTTAATATAATTAAATTCTTATTTGATTAAAGAGTGTAGGTTGTTAGAAATTAGAATTTATAATATTAAAACTATAAATAAATTATTTAAATTAAATATAAATATATATATATAATTAGTATATATTCTAGAATATAAAAATAACTTGAAGATATTTGTATTCAAATATTTGAATAAAACCTAAGCTTCAAAAACAAAGACTTTAATCAAAAAAAAATAATAATTTAAACTTTAAAAGTATTGCAAATTAAATTTTTTAAAAATATTGCAAATAAAAGATGTTGTAACATAGCGAAATAGATAGATTGTTAAATCTCAAGTGGCAGGTCTAAGGTTCAATTCCTACAAATAATAAATTTTGAAAATTATACCTATGTTATAGTAATTGTTTTTTTCTGATCAGTTGGGTTTTAGACATCTGTAATTTAGATATACCAAATCAGACTCTACTTGATATTATGAACTTGAGACATCTATGCAAAATGTAATGTTATAGTACATTAAGAAATGTAAAAAACCAGTATTAGATAAGGCTTCGATGCAAACCCATGATAAGACCACCAGGCATAGAAGACTAAAAAACTAAGAAAACAGAAACTCATTTGGAAATCCTGAATAAAAAGATAGCACAAACTTTCGATGATGCTATTGAACTAATAGAAACCTATAAAACACCTTTATAGAAATTTTTGAATAAAACAGATGACAAGATATGTAGAGAAATATATAACCAACCAGGTTGTTAAAATTATTAAAGAAAAAAGATACATAAATATACCATACTGAGCCATCTGGATTGGAAGTTTGAGAAAGTTTGTTGTTAGTTCTGAGTTGCAGTTAGTAAAAAATAATAGAGAAAAAATCAGAAAGATGGATATCAAGGTTTGGATAAATTTTACAAGAATAATAGTGATTTAAAAAGTAACCCTAATTGCAAGTGTTGACCTCGATCATAGTTTCAAATCAGATTAATAGTAAAAAAGAATATGACTCGCTCTAGTAGATTTATTTTGAGAATAAAAATAGTTTAAAGATTATAATCTTATAATTAAAAGCAAATAGATCTAAATCTATGATTCAGTGAAATTAATATCAGGATCAGATCAGAGGGTTTAAATAAAACATCTAAGCAGGAGTATTAGGTACAACAACTGATGAAGAACCTTCAGGCAGACTCCTTAAATAGATAATATAAAAAAGTTACACGTGTAGTCAGTTGTATACTCATTTGATAGTTCATTATGGATATGTCTATATAAAACATGTACCCAATATAAGTATTAATAAAAAGCTACAACCAAAGAGATCACCTTAATACTGAAAAAAAAAAAACATTGCAAAAAAAAAAAAAATACACAAAAATTGCTTTATAGTTTAATTATTTTTTTATTATATATATAATTAGTGATATGAAATTTTCCAAACTACTAGGTTTCTATTGGTAGATACTGGTATATAGATGGTAGCTACCGATAGTATATATAGTGGTTTTCATTGTGATTAGCTAATTCTTATACTTATTTATACCTAAAGTCATATGATATATACGACGCAAGCCGTAATCAACCAATCAGATTTAAAACTGCCATCTACCCACCTTATTTTATTAAGCTACCGGCAACTACCAAGTCACATCACTAGAAATAAATACATAGATAGGTATGTACGTACTCACGTATATTATTGGCCGTAATACTTGCATATCAACTTATTAAAATCATATTAATACAATATAAAAAGATACAGGTTTAAAGTGAGTTTTTTTTTTGTGTAAGATTTATAAAGTTAAAACCGGAACAAAGTAGTTATTTTTTAAAAAATATGCATATTTCATGCACGCAAGTACTTAAAAAAAAGTGTAATTTAAAATTTTTCACATTACCGTTACTAATACTTAATTCTTGATGCAGTTTTGTTTTATCTATATCACGTGACATCTGGAGACAAAAATCGTAATAGGTGTTTTTTTTAATCAATTGATCTTTTCTCGGAATATGAGTTACGTATAAAGTCTATATGAATAGAAACAGAATTGAGATGATGAAATGATTTTTTTAAGGGAAAAAAAAAGTATAAATAAATCCGATAAAACCAATCATGTAAAAGTTGTGTACTTTGTTCCTTGTTTGGTATTATACCCGAATACGCGTTTTTGTATTACACTTTAAATATATAAAAAAAAAAAATCTAATTTTGTAAATTTAATATTGTTACTTATAGATCGCAGAGTTTTTTTTTTTTTTTTTAAATAAAGAATTTTATGTATCAATTTTAATCACGCCTAATCACTTTTAATCACAATGGATTTTTTTTTTAAAAAATCACAATCACTATATCACCATACATAAAAATAAATTAGATACAAGAATGGTAAAGTATTGATAGATTATTAGGAAAATGTCAAGGTTATTAAAATCATTCGATCTTTACCTAATTATTTAATCTAACTGTTTTTATTAAATAAAATTTAATCCCGCATATCAATAGGGAAAGGTACGCGGATCTCGCGGATCTAGTATAAAAAATGTCAATAAAAACGTTAATCATGAAGTAATACGTATGATCATAATATTTAATTATAGATTTTTTTCAACAGTTTATCACGTTTATATATTTATGCAGAAAGTTCCCAGGCAATTCTTTATAATTCTTTATTACACAAAGAATATCAAAGGCGTTTAAAGCTTGTACTTAGGGCTTGATCAGTGAAATGACAAATTTAGGCAATTTATGAGAACTTTATAAGAAATTTATGAGAAATTTTTTTTTTTTATAAGAAATTAAAATAAGAAAGAAAATAGAAGAAAAAAAGGGAGATTATTATGCCGCGCGTAGTTTTAAGAAGAAATTACACAATTTATAAAGTAAACATAAACAGCGGGACGTTCCTTTTACGCATACAAGTTTCATAACACGTTTTTTTTTGTTTGATCTTTACTATAATTTGTAGTCAAGATAACCTAAATTAGATTCTTTGTAATCAAGTAATTGACACTAACTGTTAAAAGGAAACATTTTTGTAAGTTTTTATCCGATTTGAACTAAATTTGGTTAAAACCCAACCTCGATGGTTGGTTCAAAAATATTTATAGAAAAATTATCCCGATAATCAAATGGCTTTTTTTTTCAAGATTCTAAACTTGGATGGTTAGAAGTTAAGAATTCTTATAAAAAATGAATTAACGGGGAAGATTCGGGTTTCATTTTAAAAAACTTGTTAAAGGTTTCATAAAAGATAAAGTTTTCATTCGGCTAAATCAATTATGGCAAAGAGTAGGACAGTCATGAACACATGCACAGTAGTTTACAATAGTTTACAATAGTTCATAGTAGTCTTTACAATAATTCATAGCAGTTTATAATAGATTATAATAGTTTACAATAGATTATGATAGATTATAATAGCTTACAATAGATTATAATAGTTTATAATAGTTTATAATAATTTACAATAATTTACAATAGTTTACAATAATTTACAATAGTTTACAATAGTTTACAATAGCTATGTTTAAGCACAAGATACCGGACAAATTTAAATGTCTCTTTAATTTGTAATGTATACTTTAAACGTTTCTTTATCTAAACTAAAAAGCCATAATAAGATGTATATAGATAAATTAAAAAAGATAAAATATAAAAATATATAAATATAAATAAAAAGATATAAAAATAAGAAAATATAACTCGATAAATATAAACATAAACATATATATTTTGTCCATACATCCATCGTACTCTTTTGAGAACATAACCCTTTTGGAACATATTTCTTTAATTAGTACCATTCATAATTTTCAATATACATAAGACCGAAGAAGATTCGGACCGGAGTTCTAAAGAGATTCTTTTTGTCTTTAGAGAGATTGTAATACGATGATAATATATGATATCTAATATGTAAGCAAATAAATCATTTACGCGTTATAATTGAACCAATAAAAAATTACATCAACATATTGAATAATAGGTAAATTAATTTAGATAATTTAGATCAAATATATAAAATGGTGATACTGTTTGAAAAATTGGTAGATGGTGTTACATCAATCATAAATAGTTAATGCACTTTATTTCGTATATTTCAGTAGTATATTTCACAGTAGTACAAATTTAAATTTAATTGTAAAAAACCGGGTTATAATAAAAATACTCACGGACCTCTGTTATTTTTTTCTTTTTGATAAGCAACATAATTTTTTTTTTTTGTTAATACGTATTAAGTGTTTGATAAACTAATCACGCACCAAATAACACCCAATAATTCCCAATAATATTACGTTTTCTTAAATTAAGGATTATTTTCATAAGTAACTTCCTGCTTGACAAATCTGAAAAATGAAGATCATGAATCACAATTGAATAATCTAGAATTTATTATTACTAAACGATTAACAATTGTTTATTTCAGGGTCAATTAAATTATCCGATGTTGAAAATCGAGATTAAAAAACTAATCAAAAGACTTATTACCATGTAAAATGCGCATATATGCATATATATATATATATAATATATATATATATATTTATTTATTTATATATATTTACGATGGACTTTCTCCCCGAGGCAAATCATCAAGCAATCATATAAATCAATGATAAAAGTTACGTGATACATGACATGACAATGTTTCGTAGTATAAATAGATCAACAACAAAAAAAAATAAATATCCGTTACAAATATACTATACGTGCAAATACGTGTAAATATATGCGCAAAATATGCGTGTAAATATATGCGCAAACTATACGTGTAAATATACGTGTAAACATATGTACAACTATAGATTACTTACTTTGCTTGTTATTAAAAAAAGTGGAACTAGGTTTTTTGACAAATTCTTCCAATAGAACATTCTTTTCGTTACGATAAGGTTTAGCTTAACATTGTCGTACTAACATTGTGCAAATATTCGCAAGTATTCTGTGACATAGTTTAATCATTTTTCTAATGCCATTAATATGTATATTACTATCCTAAACTTTCTCACATACATACCTGATATGTACGTACGTACGTACGTGTACGTACGTGCGCATATTTGATATATATATATATGTTGCATATTATCTGATATATTATCTTTATATTATCTTTATATTACCTTTATATTACCTTTATATTACCTTTATAATATCTTTATAATATCTTTATATTGTATGTTATGTTGTATGTTATGTTGTAAATTATGATGTAAAAAACATGCACACAAGTACGTACTCACTTTAGAAAAAAGTGAAAGAAAGTAAAGGAGTTTGAATTCGTGTTTGAGTTTCAAAAAAAATCAATAATATTGTTCTACATACTAGTATCTGTATGCTAGTCGTTCATTTATTAATCGTGGTGTAACTTGATATTTCTTGTTCAAAATACTATTCATTCTCGTTTCTAACAGGTTATACTTGAAATTTGTAAAGTTATATGCGTGATATTTTATGAATAACATTTAGAAAGCGGTGTGGAGATCTTCTTTACGTAATAGACGTTCTACGTACTTACGTACAATAGATATTTCAATAGATATTTTCAATAGATACTTTAAAGAATACCGATACACTTTAATTAAACGTATACTTTAACGTGTACCTTAATTAACGTATATTTAATAATAATTACTGCATATTTTTAACGTGTACCTTTACTTTAATTAACATTAATGTATGTATACGTACTTTAAACGGTATCGTATCGTTACTTTATGTTTTTAACGTTAATAGTTAATATTATTACTGTATTAATATTTAATATTATTACTATATTATTACTATATTATTACTGTATTGATATTTAATATTATTCTCGCTATTAACACCATTACGATTAATATGATTAATACGATTAATAACAGATACGTAATACGATTATTACTACGTATAAACATACCTGATACGTATGCTACGTATTGCACGTACGTAAGTAGTAAAATTTTTAATACTACATATTATTATTAATGTAAATCAATTGATTAATAATACATTTTTTTAATGATGATACAGTAAAAGATCCCCTAATGTATCAATGCTACCCTTCATGTATCAATGCTACGTGTTAATACTGACCTTACTGTTTTTATTACTCATTACTATTTATTACTTATTAATTATTACTCAATATTCATTAATTACTACGTGTTCAATATTCATTAATTACTATTCAATATTCATTAATTATTACTCAATATTCATTAATATTCATTGATTGCTACTCATTACTCATTTTTATTCTTACTACGTATTACTGTTCATACTACTCACTACTGTTCATACTACTAATTACTGTTAATACTATTAATTACTGTTAATACTACTCATTACTGTTCATACTATTCATTAATATAAGTATATTATCTTTATATATTGTATCATTATTATATATATACATATTTAAGCTGAATAATCAGAATTATAGAGTTCGTTATCTGTTAAATGTCAACAAAGTAAGAACCTATATACCTATGTACGTTAGGTATGTATCTCGAGATTAGTAATTTATTGTAATTTATTGTAATAAATGCACCTATTACATCGCATACATATAAATAAGAGACCAAGCTACATATAGTTACTCTTGACAATGACATACGCCACAACAGTTCTTGGTCAGTTAGTGTGTAACATGATCACGAGGGTGACCGTAATACGAAAAGATCTAAGATAATTATTTCGTACATACGTGTAAATACGTACATACTTTTAAGTAGGTAATGTACGTATGTACAGTCCGTGGATTTTTTATCTTTTAGTTGTACAAATCGAAACAGAATAGAGAATCATTTTATCTATGCATTATTTCTTTAAAAGGTTAATATTTGAGAGAATCGAAAATGTTAAAAGGTTACGAATAGATAAATTCGAAATATTAATTCATGCAATCTGCTCATCTACGTCACGAAAAGTAAAAAATTTACGTCATCATTTGTAATTTTATCATAACTGATAAAAAAAAAAAATTTTTTTTATTTTTTTTTTATCACTGGTACAAATATTATTATCTGTTTATCTGCAATGCATAGTTTAAACATAAGATCGATATGTGTGATATCGAATTTTTATCGGACACAAGAATTAAAGCTCCGAAAAAAAGGTATTACGCCAACCAATAAGCCCTATAACCGATATATAAGATGTCACATTAGGAGAAACAAGTAGTAATAGTAGTAGTACAAGAATTAAATAAGAACCTAAAAAGGATATAAAAATATTTCAAAAAAGAATGTACTAGAACGGACCCGTTAAATTTCAAAGTTCGCCACAATAAAAAAAAGTTCGTTGTTCAAAAAGTAAAAGTACGTACCCCACACAATTGAGCAACAATAAAGTCAATGAATTTGGATGTTCATTGTCGACAATCATCTTTTTTATTTCATCTTATTCTCTCCACTTATGAATGATTATGAAGGATTAAACCAATAAAGATTAAAAAGATATATCGTATGTTCACGATCATCCTATCAATAACTATCAATAATTTCGTAAACGCATTTGAAATGGTAAGATCATTAGGAATATCATTCGGAATATCAATAGGAACTAGCTAGTTTAGTAAAAAAAAAAAATTTCACAAATCGAGATTGAGTGATTGGTTATTGAATATGGTTACATTTAAAGAAAAAGAAAGAAAAAGAAAGCAAAAAGGTGAATATGTATGTATGTATGTGAGTAAAGTACATAGGTACGAAAAAAAAAAAAAATGGATGAAAATAAGAATACACGCATTGAATCATTAATTGAATAATGAATAAATCAAAAGTTAAATGGTTGTATATCTCTTTATTAATTTGTGTAAATCATCGAAAAATAAGGAACTCATTTCAATTTAATAAACTTTCTCAATTTTGTAAACTTTTCTCAACTTTGTAAGACTTTGTAAGACTTGTAAAATTTTGTGTAAGAACTGAAAAAAGATATGTACCTGCATTACACGTATCAATGACGATTCCAATTTAAATAAAAAACGCCTTCCTGATACGAACTCTGATACGAACTTTGATACGAACTTTGATACGAACTTTGATACGAACTTTGATACGAACTCTGATACGTTCTTTGATATAAACTTTGTACGATCTTTGATACGTTCCCTGATATGATAATTATGGGGAGAAGTATCTATTTCTTTTACCTTGACCTCTAAATTTGAATGAATACATGAATGAATATATTAATGTGTAAATAAATGACATGAATGAAAAAAATATGATGTAAGAAATTTTCTAAAGTAATTACAGTAATTAAAATAATTACAGTAGTTGTAGTAATTAAAATAATTACAGTAAATTATAGTAAATTACAATAATTACAGTAATTACAATAGTTATAATACAGTAATAGACATGAAATTTTGTACCCCAAGAAAAGTTAAACATCCGCGCGCCTTTGATTTGCCAAACAATCAAAGATGGTCAAGATTATATCGTGTTTCAACGTGTTTATCAAGATTCACAAGAAATATTATAAATCTTATAAAATATTATAAATATTAAAAATATTAAAAATATTGTAAAAAAATTTTTTTTTTATGTATGGTTTTGGTGATGAAAAAGAAAATGTGAGAGTGATAACTAAATCACACGAACACAAATAACACAAATAAAAAAAAAATAACATAAAAAACATGATCCGATCAAAAAAACAAAGAAGCATCCTAATTTCGAAAAAATCACAACATATCAGTAGATGATCGAGTAAAAAGGAGAATCAAAATAATAGATAAATAAAAATTAAAATGTTTCAACGTTATGCATTGCGTACATGAAAAGACGAACAAATTTCCGCGAACCTATCAAAGATTATTAACTCCTTACAACACAAGTGGTCGAAGCTATCATCCATTACCGGTATATACCGATACAATATATAGTTAACATCTGTTCTTTACAGTACTGTATCCACAATGTTTATCTACCATATCTATATAACATATCTCTACTATATCTTTCTTCATTCTTGATAATTTTCGGTAATACTTGGTTTGACAAACTGACCAATGAAGCTATTATCTTGAAATATATTATTATCTGAATCTAAATGAACCTAAATGAATCTAAATTTAAGTTTCATCTTACACTTATCCGATTGGTTACCCTTGATGATCCATACTAGTAATAAATTCGTAGTAGTGTCAGGTATTAATTAAACATTGATTGTTCATAGAAGAACAAATGTTGATCTCATTAAGCTACTAACTTTCCTAAGAAATCATTAAGTTATAGATGTATTAGTGATAAAAAAAAAAAAAGGAGGTACGTACATTTGTATGTAATCAGATCGTTTTTCGGAACTTTTTTTTTAGTTATTGAATTTTAGTTAAAAAAATTGAGGATCCTTTCTTGAATTCGAATCATTGAATCATTTATCAATGATCAAATCAGAACCTGTGCTAATACGTCATCCATGTGTTGTAAAAAAAACTTTACAGTTTTTTTTTTGTGACGTATTTGATCTTTTTTTAATGATTCACTTTCATTTTTATTTACAGAATAAACAAAGATGCATAAATATATTATTTGTTTGCTTACCTAATCTATACCATACATTGGAGATCACGCTGACGGTAAATATTGGTTCTGTCTTACCATCAATTTGTTCGTAAAAATCAATCGTAAAGGACATCATCAATTTGGGCAAAAGGAAATAAAGTATTGAGAAATGGTAAGTATGTAAAACTTTTTTGTTTGTTTGACGAAATGATATTAGGATGTGTCACTGATACTAAATTGAAGTGGTATTAGCGTCATTAGCGTCATTAGCGTCATTAGCATCATTAGTATCATTAGCATTATTAGCATTATTCATTGTTATGATGGGATCGCTACGAACTAATTTAGCTTCTTTTATTTCGATATTTCAATGTAAAAAAATTTCAATGTAAAAAATCAATTATAAAATTAATAAATAAAATTAATAATGTAGTTAATATAAATATATAAAATCTTTTGTATCATTCATTATTCATTGTCTGATTGTCTGATCGTATCATCGTCCGTCCATCTCAGAATGATAAACGCGTTAATGCTTTTTTGATCATGATTTTACTCTCTTCAGCTTTCAAACATGTGTGCAAAAAAACAATACTGAATATTTTATCATGTTTCGGAAACATATAGATGGCATTTATTCACTACTTTTTGTAACAAATACAATTTCCATTTGTGATTAATTGATTAAAGATTAAAAGATATATCTGACACTTGAAATTATAATTATTAGCGCTAGTGATCTACCCCACTCTTTGGAGTTTCCATAAATTGACAAATTGACAAAAAGTTATCGACTATCTTAGGACCCTTATTATTGATTTAGTTGTTGACATGTGATAATTTTTTTAAGAGTTTATCCCTGCGTGTATGTGAAATACATAACTCGAGTACCTAAATAAACTCGAGAAAGGAAGTTTGAATGAAATCAAAGGATCACTTTTCCTTAAACATTTCCTGGGTATATATTCATATTCATATTCTATTTGACTTTGTATACGTAATATTTCTTTTCTTTGTTTCATTCAATTGCTTTTTTTTGTCTTTTTTAATTACTTTTTTTGTTGAAACGATGTACGAGAAGAGTGATGTATAAAGAACAGGAGTACATTAAAAAGAAACTTGTTAATCAATGTAAAATGACAAATATATGCTTTTATTTTTTTCAAACCTTATTTTGAATAGAAGAAGTAAGTAGGGGATTGATTTTTTTAAGTTTTAATAATTTAATAATTTAATAATTTAATAATTTAACAATAATATTTAATAATTTAATAATATTATTATTTAATAATTTAATAATAATAATATTTAATAATATTTAATAATTTAAGTGATTTATCAAATATTACTCTTCTTTTTTCTCTTTTTCTCGGTATCTCTTTCTTTCACATGATTCTATAAATGTTTCTCTTTTCTCATCATTGTTTCCTTTGATAGTCAGATGTGTAACTTGTTATACTACGTATCACTTTGTTACCTTGTCATACTGCGTATCACTTTGTTATTCTGTCACCCTGTAATTCTGTAATCTGTCATTATGTCATGTGATCGTGTGTATCAACTTATTACGAGTGGATCGCGCGATGGTATATTTAGAACAGGTAACATATCTAAAATGACGTAAAAAAATCAATAAAATATTTCAATGTCTCAATAAATACTTCAATATATTCAATAAATACTCGAATACTTCAATGAACATTTCAATACCTCAATGACTTCCTAAATGCTTCAATAGATATTTCAATATCTTAATAAATACTTCAATGCCTCAATAAATGCTTCAATATCTCGATACATACTTCAATATCAATACAGCAATATGCCGGCGAAAATTTCGACATTCCGAAAATTTCCGACATGTATGTGTTTCAGTATATGTTGTAATGTTACAAAAAAAAAACAATAAAATTAAATAAATACGTATGACGGAAAGTACACGGAAAGCACACGGAAAGTACACGTTATTCATGTATGTGCATCATGCGAGGAGATTTTTAACAAGTGTCTTTACATTTTCATAATTAGGCAACAATAACAACAATTGTAATAGTTTGTGATATTTAAAAAAATTTGATTAACTTTCAAATTCGGAACTCTCTATTAAAGTTTTATATATTTTTTATACTATAATTACTATAATGCTCACGTTTTTTGTATGTTTTTGTATGTTTTTGTATGTGTTTGTATGTATTTGTATGTGTTTGTATGTGTTTGTATGTTTGTATGTACGTACATTCCTCGATCCAGTTGGTCACGCTTGTAAAAATAATTGCATCAATTTTCACAATCAAATGTGGCTGTCAGTTTGCGTGCTGTACCTTTATTGATTCTTTGCAGGTCATATGAATTAAATATGTTATGTGATTTATGTTTATGTACATATACATATATATATATATATATATATATATCTTATTTGTCTTATTCTTTCTATTATTATCTTACTTATCATAATTTATTGAATTGATTTATAATTTTATTTCACAATATCTTTAATATTTTACATCTATGTCTTACAAAAAAAAATTTTTTTTTATGTATCGTTATGATTATGATTATGATTATGAAAAAAAAAGTGTTTATCATGAAACGATGTTCCATATGTGTATTATACAAACTACTTCTAATTTTGTCCATGATTTACATTTATGAACGTAATCATATTGTTGATTTCCCCCTCCTCTCTCACGACCAACATATCCTAATAACATCTCCCAACATCAACGCCACTCACGTAACGGTCACATAAAAAATAATACAAAGAACAACTTTCCTGCATGTTCTACATGTGTTATATAATTCGATGTCTGTTTGATAGCATTCACGTATTAGGTGTTACGTACTTTGTATTCAAATAATAATAATAATAATAATGTTATTTGTGAATTCTGTTAAAAAATGCTTTTCAAGGAAGTTTTTTTATAGTTTTGATTCTTTAATTTTTTTTTCAATTCTTTTTATTTTTAGACTTGGCATTTTCATTACCGGTTTTTATAAGGAGGTATGCATGATCATGCGAATGTGATTACGTATTCATTTCTTTAAAAGAAAAAAAAACTTTGTATGCGATCACTACTATATTGGTTTACTTACATATACGCCGTTATCACCATATCGAAACTATTAAGGATGTGTTATGACGAATTCGGCGGTGGTTTGTTATGCTTGAATGATGTTATTAATTACGGAATTTTCAATGATTATTTATTTTCATTCTGTGTTCAATATTATAAAAAAAAAATTTTTTTTTTTTTTTTTTTTTGACAATAATTCTTAATTATTTTTTTGATCATTTGGTATGACTGATTTGAAAGAATTCTTTTTGCATTTATTCTCCTGACGCCACCATCTTGTATTTTTTTTAAAGACGCGTATCTTGTAAAAAGTAAAAAAAAAGTCTTATGATTATATTTTTTTTTAAAAAAGTCGAATGATTATTTGTTATCATTATGAGTGATACGAATTTAAATTCCTGTTCTATAGTTACCGTTACCATTACCATCTGATTACCATATAGTTATCATGGTCAATAAATATTACTTTATCGGTATTAATCGGTATTAGTGATGTCCCTGATGTAATTTACAACTTTAAATGTTTTAATTTTAGTGTTTTAATTTTAATGGTTTAATTTTAACGTTAATGTTTTAATTAATTTTAATGCCTTAATTTTAATGTTAACTTCAATAAGGGTTCATTGTCTAATTTAAATTCATCTAAACTCATTTAAATGCTATTAACCTCATCTAAATTCATCTAAATTCATCTTAATTCATCTTAATTCATATAAATGCTATTACTCTATCTAAATGCTGTTATATGAGTATCTTCAAGGGAAAACCAAATTGTGTCCAGCAAAATATAATTGAAAGCCCGACCCGATGACAGGTTTTCCCTTGACGGCACTCATAAAAATGTTGCTCATCTAAATGTTACTATTCATCTGAATATATAACAAATGAATAGGTTCAAAATTTACTACGTACGTAGGTAAAAGACATAGATAACTAAATATGTATATATGTATAAATATATTTTTATTTTAAAAAAAATTGTTAAGAAATTTTTTACATCAAAATACGTACGTATCAATGTCGGAAAATATAATAATTTTAGTTACGAATTTGATTTTATTTTGATATGAACTTTATTTGCTAGTGTAACGATTTAGGTGGTACATAAACTGTACACAAACAATAGATTCGGATTGCTAGCATTCATTTAGTAGTATGTATGTATATATGTATATATGTATATTTATTATTAGTTCTAATAGAAATAACAATGAATGAAATTTATAAGTGAGAATGTATGTATATATGTATGTACGTACGGATATTGCCAGAAAATAAAATCAGTGTTATTAATGTTAATAGTGATAATAGTGATAATAGTGATGGTTTGATTTTGAAATATAGATAGATTGATTGATAAATTGATTTGATTGATTCAGGAAAAAAAAAATTATAACAATACATCAATAAATCAATGAATTAATTCGGTATATTTTTATAGATTCTATAAATTCGGAATCTAGTTGTTTGATTTCTCGGATACCGCGAAAAAGAAAATAATAGTAATGTGGCTAAAAAATTCGGTCATAATCCAATTCGCTCCCTATATTTTTAATAATCATCCATTTTAAAAAAATGTATAGTGGCGCCCTTGAAACATTCTATTTTTGTGATTGTGAATGAAAAAAGATCTTAAAGATAAACAACAATAATAGCAATAATAGCGGTAATAATAGCAATGACAATAAAGATAACGTAAAAAAAAACTTGGAGTGATCCCAAAAAATTATGATATATGATATGATTGATAATTGTTTAATCAAAAAGTTTACAATATTTATTCAGTTACAATTGTGTGACTCGTAATTGTATATATTATGGTGATTATTAATTCTTAACTGTAATGTACTGTACTGTATAAAAAGATCGGCATACAAAGTCAGTATAAAGCCAGTATAAAGTCAGTATAAAGTCGGTATAAAGTTAGTGATGATACAATTCTTGAATTAGATAATTCTAACGACGTTATTAATCATCTTTACATACCAAGTTTATATACCAAGATTATATACCAAGATTATATACCAAGATTATATACCAAGATTATATACCAAGATTATATACCAAGATTATATACCGATTATATAACAAGGTTATGTACCAAGGTTATATATGTACCAAGGTTATATATGTACCAAGGTTATATATGTAACAAGGTTATATATGTAACAAGATTATATATGTACCCAATATTATATAAAATCCCAAATAAATCTTTTATTAACACTTTCAACAACAATATAAACCAATATTTGATTCAAAAAATATCGCATTGTTGTTCATGTTTTTCTCAATTTTTTTATAATCTTTAAGCATTGATACCTGAAAAAAATATGATGATTGTTCATTGGATGGTGATTAAATGAGAGTGTAATTATCAAAAATGTTAATAATAAGTTAATCGATAATAGTAAATTAATGATTCACATAAACGCGTTTTTTTTTCGTGAAATGTTTTAATAATCATAAATTACACTTTAAAGATCATTTGCTTTTAAGATCATTTTCCTTTAAGATCATTTGATTTTAAGATCATTACCTTTAAGATCATAACAATAAAATTTTCTCAAAAAGAATGTCCTTCTTTTAAGAAAAGACAATGATAATTTTCACGGGGAAAACATTTATTATTAAAGAAAATTATTTTTACATGATTAACACGAAAAAAAGGATTTACATATAGCATATCATCACAATTACTACAATTACTGAATTATATATGTCGGTCAGTTGTGTTAACTTCTGTAATCGGTGTCACACATCAATGAAAATTACGGAGTTTCCTTATTTCGGATTACCCGTGTCATTGAAGTTCGTTGAATTTTTGATTTTTGTAAAAATGTTAAGAACAATTACGAAAAGTATGTTAAATGATTGGTTTTACATTTTTTAGAGGGTTCAGCATCAATTATCATGTAATAAATACAATGAACATACTGTAGATAAAGAAGTATCTTATCATTATAAATAACAATAAAACGAGAAATAAAAAAAAATTTTTTAAAGTTTCTTTTTTTTTTTTTCTCAAAACATTAATATAATAAAATAACATTTTTTATTTTATTTACTTTATTTTCCTTTATTTTACTTTATAGTTCATTTTCTTCGTCAACAAAGTTTCATTAAAAGTTAATAATGAATAAACATGTGTCAAAAATTTTCCGTTTAAACTTGTTAACTTGTAAGGTAGGTAAATAAATTATTGAGAAAATTTTTAACCATTCCTGATATTGAAAAAAAAGGGAATACAAAACTAAACTATTTTCGTCATAACAATATCATGTTAAAAAATAGGTTAGTGAGAAATTAAGAACATTTCCTCACATGTGTCGCAGGGGCCACATCTTCGGTTTGACATTGTCTTGACAATTAATCGGAACTAACTAATATTATTTAAAAAAAATTTGGTTTAGGTATTGAATAATTGCCGATTGGATAAATTCATCGGAAATGATCGTAACATTTTACCAATTTCAATCTTTTTTTAAAAAAGTGGTCCCCGGCAATGCAACTTTGTTATGAAAATAAATCTTGATATTATCGAGGATTAAATATCACTTAAAATATTATCACAATGAAATAAAAAAAATTTTCCAAGTATAAGTGTGATAGAAAAAATAATATACACAAAGTTATCAGTGATTTATTAAGGCTGAGTTTAAAAAAAAAATGTTGCTGTGTCATTTTTTTAAGAAACACATGCTTAAAATAGATAGAAATATGTCTATAATTAATAATCGGTAACGATCGAAAAAACATTGCACTTGTACGAACCCTTAATTTATTAAAACCTGTTTAAAATGGTGATTTTTTCTTAAATTGTTTATAACATGATCGAATAAAAAAAAAATTTTGTACGTACGACGTATTTGCGTGTGCTTATATATACATCATATATGTAATATTAATACGTAATAATAATAAAGTATAATTATTATTATTATTATTATTATTATTATTATTATATACATATTATGACAGATACCACAGATACCACAGATACCACCACAGATTACCATAAACTACCACAAATCGACCTTGTTTGTTATGTATTTATAGGTAAGTATGTTTTATCTACTTCTATCTCCTTCTATCTACTTCTGAAATACGTCAGTGAATGAATGTAAGAATTATAATATACGTATCAATGTGTGTATACTAGATATATTAATATATCTGATATCTGATATACGATATATGCAGATATATATGAATATGCTTCATCATCTACTATCAACTATGATTCTCGATCTTAAACTACGATAATGATAACTTTAAAATTTTCCTTCATCAAGATTTATCAAGATTTATCAAGATTTATTAAGGTTTATTAATATTTATTAAGTTTATTAATATTACATTAAAATACATTACGTATAATCCATTAGAACACATTACGTATACGTAATACATTACGTATAATCCATTATGATCTTTGAATACTTTACTACGTAACAGCAGAGCAGAGACAGTGCCCGATCCAAAGTGAATACCTCTCTCCTGTGATCAATCAAATTAAATCACCAGTTTTAGTATATGTGTAACATTAACTGTCTCTGCTGTATACTTTACTTCCTTTTTTTTATCGTGATTCCCTTTAAATTTAGCATACATTCCGAAATTGTGATAAAGTTTTATGTAGTGTGATATTTTAAATGCATTAAATCTATGCAATTTTGATTCCTTGACAATAGGTATGCAATCATCATTTACATCATAAACATCATAGACTTGGCATATACATACGTACGTACCACGTTCCTCGTGATGACGTGATGATTTCTGTCCAAGACAGACGTAAGTACTTTTTATATTCAATAAATTTATTTAGGGAATGATTCTTCATTTGAATGATTTATTTATTTGAATAATTTTAAATAATTTAATTTTGTTTACATGATGACATTGTGGTAAAAACAATTAAATCACGAGTATTAAATAATAAACAGGTAGGCATGAGATTCACTTCTGACCTTTTTTTTTTTCCTTTTGAAGAAAAAGCCACATTTAAAATACATTTTAATGAATTCCGTACTAACCAATTACTTAATGTCAATCTTACACGTGTTTGTTTGCGGATTGGGTCATAGGGATGAAAAATATTATGTAATTATTAGATATTAGTTATGCAGGTTTGGTACTCTAAATAAACTTAGGTAACTTATTGTTTTCATGAGTATCACACAAACTATCAATTTTTCATTCTTTTAACATCTGCCATTTTTAATCAACTTCATATATATATTAGCATTAATAGCATTAATAGCATTAATAGCATTAATAACATTAATAACATTAATAACATTAATACGTTAATAACATTAATGAATTGGTGAATGTCAATATCTATTTAATCGATCGATCTCCGTTGTTTGTGAAACTATTATTAGTGAAAATGTCTAGATTAAACTTTATTTCACAAATGTTTATATATATATATTATATATATATATAACATCATATCTGTTTAATAACCTTGTCAGTTAATGCAATTAAATGATTGTTAAATCAATTTAATCAATTTAATCAAATTAAATAATTTCATTTAGTGTATGCGCAAATTATTATGACAATCAGCTACTTTTAAATATATATATATAATTCATGGTTAATTACGCATAATAAATGTCTCTGTGACGTATGTGACAATAATTGTACGTATATACCTTACTTACGTACGTACGTACGTAAAAAATGCGTGAGTAAATACATAAGTTATTATATGTTAAGAGAATTTTTTTTTTTAAATTGATCTTTTTTTGTTCTACGTATACCGATAATTCCCGATAATACGTAAAAGTTTTAACAATGTATACATGCTAATAGTTTTGTTGACACATATTAATTAGCATTTATCAACCGATGAATATTAAAAGTATACATTTTGATCTATCATAATAACAGTGCTAAGCCACAAAGTGCATAATAATAGGATGACAAGTTCTGATTGTAGTTAAAAATAGCCTCGATATATTGGATATTACGTAATATCCATAGTGTAATACTTCAATATTATGCTCGGAAGTCGAAATGCATTGAATGAGGATAATTTCTTCTCCCAATTCGTCTGCTGGTTGTTCATGGTATCAGATGGCTGAATCATACGAGTTCCTGATAACGATAATTATTCAATTCAATAGTTTTAAAAGTAGTTTCAATAGTTTCTTTTGGTATCTCATTGAAACAAACATCGAGATGAATTCAATGAATACTAAACATACGAAAAACTCCACACACATTATTCAATCACATTATTCAATCACATTATTCAATTGCATGATTCAATTACATGATTCAATTACATTATTAAAATTACATTATTTAATTCAGGTTTTTTTGTTTCATTTCTTAATTAAAAATAAAAAATAAAAAATTTCAAGTGATGTTTAAAGAATCCTCGTGAAAAAAAAAAATAATGACAAGTACATGAAACAATAATTATACTTTTGTCATCGTCTCATGTCATGATGTCTGTTTCAGTTACTCTGACCAAAATTTTTTTTACACAAAATAATTATTGGATGGAAAATTTCTAATTAAATCTTGCTAATCAATAATCTCTTACTTTGTACTACTTGATAATTTGGTTTCAACTGAGTAGGCATGTTAATCGGTCCTTTGGGATCGAATCCTAACCGGCCCGGTCCGATCCGATACGGTCCGGTCCGATCCTTTAAGGATTCCATCCTTAAATCACATGAAACATGAAAATAGATTCTGATTTGAATTATTATAACGATACAAAATCAATTTGATTTGATTCTGATACAGAATCGAAATTCTATGAAATGTATTTTGTATTATATTTTCAGATTGAATCCAGGTTCGTCTTTTTAGATCCTAGGATCGGACCGGACTACAACTGAGTCACAAAAAAATCTGATTTTCTTATTGCAGCCGCATACGTAAATAAATTGTAAAAATTTGGTAAAAGTGTAATACAATCAAATTTGAATAAAAAAACTCAGATGACAGTTTATTCTTTGTACCCATAAAGTTACCCTGAACCTTTTTTCCCAAAGATGTATTAGTTTTATGCACGAACCATGTAAAATTTGTTCATCGTCTGATGACATGATGTTTATTTTTTGGAAAAAAAAAAGAAAGTTGTGTTACTTAGCTCTATTAATATTCTAAGTACACAACATTAATCATCACCAATTTTGATAAATCAAATAAATAAATGAATAAGTGAAAATAAATAAATAAATGCATATTTTTCAAGACTGTTCGTTGTTTCTGCATAATATTTCACCCAGACCAGAAAAAACTCCCGAATCCCCTTAATGGTGTAGCACAGAAACACAGAACACAGATCATGCACAAAATAAACGCTTGAGACTTTTGATTTAAAAAATACAAGGAAAACAAAATGCACGATTAAATCACGGTAGCACAATACTATTCTTGAATTCCGTTAAATATTTGTTATAAAGAATGATAAGTTCGAATAATTTGTTGATGATACAGTTTTTTTACTCAAAACAGTACGCATTTAATGGTACCTAGTGGTACGTAATTGTGTGTAAACCGAATGATTTATGATTTATGATTTATATGAATTATGAATTATGAATTATGAATTATGAATTATGAATTATGAATTAATTATGAATTCGTTCGCTGTTCATAAAAAATATTATTGATAAATACTCTGGCTGATAATCGGATAAATACACGAGCAAATACTTAGGTATGTATTCTGTTATAAATATATTCAACCTGTTACTCAATTAGAAATATATTCAGCCTGTTACTCAATTAGAAATATATTCAGGCTGTTTATTATTCAGTTAAAAATATTCAGGCTGTTATTCAATTAGAATCTTCAGGCAGTTATGTACTCAGGTAGTTACTCAAGCATATACAAATATAAATTGAAAGATTCATTCAATCAAGAATTCCCAATTTTTGTATGATACAATTTCATCACGGATGAGTAACTAATGTAGTTTCTGAAACATCGGATATTAAATAATTTAGAGATACAAATAGAATACGTTGAAAAATATCAGTAAATATATAACACGCATATATCTTGTAAAATTATAATATTGATAACATGTAACTATATCTGATATTACAACTAATGAATTATTCGAATTATTCGTAATTAATTTTCTTTTTTCAAATTCATTCATTACATTACATTCATTCATTCATTCATTCATTCAATAACATCTCACGGAATTTATCAAATAAATAATAATAATAATAATAATAATACTTTATTTGTATGCTGTTCTAATCATTTTTTAGAACTATTGCTCAAGTATTTCAAGTATTAAATGTTTAGGAATTTAAACATAATTCTATTTTGGGATACATTCACAAACTTCCGATGATGACATTGCCAAGAATTCAATGATTTTAAAGAAGATTCTTGTTACCGAATTATCGGGTTATTATAGAAATAGGAATTCATAAATTTATAGATTCATTGTGAATCATATTACACTGCTGTTTCCAAAACGAGAAATTAGATGAGTGAACTCACGGATGTTAACAACTTGAGATTTACCGAAACTTTCTGTTAACAAAGAAAAAAAAAATATAGGAATTTACAAAGAAAAAAATGTTTAAAAATAAGTTAACGAATACAAATAAATAGATCACTCGGTAAAGGACGATTGTAAACCCATCAAAAAGATTAAAACTTTGAGAGTCAAAAAAATTTAATTAACAAATGTAGGACTGAATAAATATGCTTTTACTTGTGACACATTTATTATCAATATTAAATGTGATATTAAATGTAAAGAAGATAATTGCAATTTTTCTATAGTAATACCAATTTAAGCGTACACCAATGCTATTTTAATATTACATTATCTGTTTGCAAAACTATTGATCATTTACATTCAGTAGTCTTTTGTCATCGGACATCGGTGGATTGTTTTTTCTATTGATGTTTTGTCGTACATTTTTTTCTTTTCAAATGCAATATATACATTTTTTATCATAATAAAATTCGCGTTCTTGTATGTACGTCCATGTGAGATGCTTATCGGAAGATGCGAGTGATATTTGAGTATATATACTTGAATATATATTTGAATATATACTTGAATATATATTTGAATATATACTTAAATATATTTTTGAAATATATTTTTGAGTACATATTTTTTGTACATATTTTTTTGAATATATTTTTAATGAATATATTTTTAGTGAATGCGTAAATTTCAATCTATTACATTTTTCGTTAAAGAGAAAAAAAAAAAAACTAAGAAATCAAAGTTTATTGATAGACATTTTTATTTACATTAATCGAATATCTCTGTTAATCAATATTAACCATAAGGAGATTTAAAGGTATCCGTTCACCATTAAACCTTGTTTCTACGATTTTTACTGAATTTTACTAAATCCCATGTACCATGTGGCCGAAGATCATATATCTATGTATGAAGACTAACTTTTTTATTATTAAACCTAACTTTTATTATTTAAACCTCTTCAGAAAAATTAAATTTTTTCATTTTTCAAATTTTATTGAAATATTTCTAAATGAATTAATGTTATTTAATACTATATATTTTAATGTTAAATGAATTTAAACTATGTAAAATTAACACTATCTAATAATACTAATAATATTCACCAATAATCTTAACAAAATATACACCAGTATATTAACGCTAATAGGTCACCATACTTTTAAACTCAGTCTTATGTTGTGATAGTGTTGTGATGATCATAACAAATCAACAAAATTACAGACTCTATGCTAACTGCTAGTTCAAAAACAAGGTGACATCATTTATTTTACAATTCGGCTGTCATAATCAAAGTGAATCGAACATTTAAAAATATTTGAGCAAACATTAAGTAAAAATAAAGTAAAAATAAAGTAAAAAAAGTAAAAATAAAGTAAAAATAAAGTAAAAAAAGTAAAAATAAAGTAAAAAAAGTAAAAATAAATATAAAGTAAATTAGGAAAGAAAGTGTTGTCAATATTATTATTTTACCCATTAAATGATTGAATTTCATAGTGGCTATCCGATATTACTAAAAAAAATTTCGCCATATCAGCATATAGATATTTGATACTATATTACGGTATCAGTATATTTTTTGTTATTGGTATAAATATTTATTTATTATTATTTTATTATTATTATTATTTTCTTAAATTATTGGCCAAAGAAAATTTAATGTATTACTAGCATTTATTCTTTTTATATGAATTGCCCAGGACTATATTAATTATAATACTTGATTCGTTATGTTAGTATGTTAGTATGATAATGAAATGACAAACATTTAATAAAATATTTCTACGTAATGAATAAAATCTTCTATATTTGATTCTGAAATCAACGAGAAATCCTGTTTTGAGTAATCCTTTCGGATTCTCCGTGGAATTCCAAATCCAATAATAATTTGAGTTTTATGTATGCGTGTGTATTTTACCTATACCGATACAGTATACTAATATTCCGGCATTAAAATTTTGTGACAGAATGATAAATGTGTTGCATACTATATTTATGCTTAGAAATTCGATCAATATTATAAAGTTTTGAACCTTTTACATGAATGCTATCGTACATTCACATGTACATTAAAGAACGAACAACAAAAAAAAAAAAAATTACATCGGTGCTACGCAACAAAATTTATATATTTATATCTGAATCAGGGTTATCGTTTCATATCACTTGAATCACACAAATGACAAAGACTATATTATATAAATAATTTCTTCTTTTATACAATTTTACAGAATAAAGTGCTTTATAGAGGAAATAATTTAAAGAATGTCACTCTTGCTTTACTTTAATCGGTATGGTTCAAAGTAAATCCTTGGAAAGCAAGTAAGGGTCAATGCGTCATGTCAGGAAAATAAAGGCTAATGTTTAATGAAACTGATGTTGTAAGTTTATCAACATGATAAATATAACGCATTGACCGTGCGAATGTTTTCATTGGTACTTATTTGATTCTTCCTCTCTTATTTTTATCTTATGCTTATCTCATTTTCATCATGACGTCTCTCTCTAATTCGTAGAACAATCGTAATGTTTTGGCGTACTTAAAGCCCGGGGAGAATGAAACAAACAGAGAAATTGATAACACAAAAGAAATTTCAAATATTGTATCAATATTATATCAATACTGTAATATGAATTTATCTTTCCAAAAATATCTAACTTTTCAAAAGAAGTGCAGTCATTATGACGAAAAGATGTGTACACACCTGCGGTATATCGCATTTGACTCAGGTCAATTATATTATCACTCACGTTACAAATATAAAATTTTTACTTATCAAATTATTTATGTGATAAATAATTGTGATAAAATTCGGAATGTGATGCCGGTGATACCGGTATCACACCTATTCTTCCCCCAATACTTCAGCAACTGAAACATGAGTTCAATCTTCCCAATTTTCTTTGCTCTTATGAGCCGTGATTGGCAATTGACTGTATGCAAGAATATGAGGGACAACTTATTATATCATTATGACTTACTCAGTTGCTAATTAACATCTTAAAATAGTTCATAGTTGATCCTTCTTCAATCTTGTAATTTATATCTTTTTACTCAACTCACACGATATCATCTGTCTATGCTGTATATATTTAACTAACAAAGGTCCTGGACATTAATAACTGATACGTATGATATTGCTCAACTTTAAATAGACATAGTTGTACATACAATTTACAAATATCACAACTTTTTATTTTATGTACGTTTATATATACGTTTATTAATAATAATAAAGATGACGAGTGAAGTGTTTTTAAAGTTTTCAATTATTATTATTATTATTATTATTATTTTGCTATCCGAATATCTGATAAATTTACATAATAGTATAAGAATAATAGTATAAGAATTCCGATTTTATATTTAAATAAAAAAAAAAAAGTAATGTAAAAAACGCTCGCTTTTATGCCCTCTCTTTTATCTCTTGGACTTTCAATCTAGTCATAAACTGTTTAAAATAGTTTTCTTGTTCGCTAAAAGAGCAAAAAAAAGCACCCATAAAACTTTTCTCCTTTTCTCCTACTACGAGACTTTTATGAATCTTTTGGTTCATAATTATGTTTCTAGTTCTTACTATAAATTCTCAACCATAATCTATATAATATAAACAATGATAAAGCAATTAATGTATTCAAGCAATCAGAAAGATCATCAAATTAAATTTTTTTTTTTTCTTTGCTCCCGTGTGTGTGCTTGTTCCTCTACGGATTATTTTTTATTCAATTATCACATCACAGGTAAGTCTCACAACAATTTAGATTAATTATATAATATATATATATATATTATATGTATGAATATATACATATATATATATATATAATAATTATAATAATTAATGTAATATAAAATTATATTACTGTATATATTTATATTTATTTTAAAAATCATCGGTATGTAAAAATAATAATATATAAAATAACACCCAATCTTTCCCTTATGAATAAAAAAAATTCTTTTATACTTTTAATAAATTAAAAAAAAATATATATATAATAACCAGAACGCTTTAAAATTTTTTTTTAAAAAAAAACCGTTAGCTTTTTTTTTTTAATGATAAAACATTTTTGTTATTAAGAGTTCGCATAGACATTAACCAAACAAACCACAAAAAAAAAAAAAAAAAATACAGACTATAAGTCTCCTCCTGGTCAGAGTGACTATATAATCCACAACGAAAAAAGCGTATTTTCTTTATTTTCAACTTTAAAAAAAAACTCACGATAATTCTCAACGATCTTGGCAAAACCTTTTCGTGGTATCTAGTTTTGGCACCATCGCTCAACGAAGAAGCGATTTCGCCATCACTGCAAAAGTTGAGAATTACAAACAAAAGAGAAAAAAAAAGCAAATCGCGTTTTTTTTTTTCTTCTTTCTTTATCAGATCACGCAACTAAATATTGTGTAAAATTGTTTTCTTATTTATTGTTTTTTTCTTTCAATCCAACTTTACTTTCAAAAAAAAAAAAAAATTCGTCCAAAAAAAGATTCCCCAAAAAGTTCTTTTTAAAAAAAAACCAAAATTTTTATTAACTTATCGCCAAAAAAATCATTTTCAATGATTGTTTTACAACCATCTCATAACGATATTCATACAAGGAGTCTTGATTTAGCTAGTGGAAACTTCTCTGCAATTCCTTCCCAACATATTCCTTCCTCCATGTATCAAACTGCCCCCCAGTATCAACAACAGTCCTTTGTTTACTCAAACATATATCCTTCCGCTTCTCATCATTCAAGATCACCATCTACCTCATCGTTATCTAGGCATTCACCAGCCGATACTTCGTTCACTATAGATACAAATTATTTGTATCAACCATCTGTTAATACTACTAACGCTATGGCTACTTCACCTGACGTACAAAAAGCTTCGCCTATTCAACAAAATCATTCTTCTCCAATGATGCCTTCTGGATCGGCATCAACTGTTACTTTATCGCCTGATAATCCCAATATTCTTCCACCTTTGTCTGAAGTATTCCCAACTTCATCTGCTCATCCTGGTCAGCAGAATTCGTCTTCCGCATCATCCCCAATTCAATCTCAAGTTGTTCCACAATCACAACAGCAACAAACGAATGCAAATATGCCTATGACTTCTGCCGCCGCACATTCTGGTTTTTATCAAACCATTTCACAATATTCTGATGTAAACGCTGCGGCAGCTTCATTCGCCGCTCAACAGGTTACCGATACAGTTACTTTTTCAGCAGCACCAATGATGTCACAAAGTCAACAACCTCAAATTGCCTCTAACATTTCTGTTGCTGATCCTCGTACATTACCTCGTATTGGTCCAAATGGATCTGAAATGCAAGCTCGTAGTAATGCATCAATGCTCGCTATTAACACAAATGGATTGACAGTTGGAGCTACAGATACTAGTCCAATGAGTGCCGGGTCTTCTACAGGATCACCTATAGTACCAGGAGTTCCAAATACACTTAGCTATCATCATAGCGCAAATGCGGCACATCATCAAGCCTTACTTAACAGCCATTTTATGGCAGCCGCACAATCTATGAATAATGGTAGTTTGATAGCATCTACAAGACAACGTTCACCTAATAATCATCATCGAGGAACAAGATCAGAAGATGGTAGTGATGCTATTTCTCAAACCACTAATGGAGAACGTCCTCAAAAAGTATACTCATTTGTTGCTCTACCGGGCATTAACACTAAGAAAAGACCCCGTCGACGATATGATGAAATTGAACGTCATTATGCTTGTAATTATTCTGGATGTACAAAGAGTTATGGTACTCTTAATCATTTAAATGCACATGTACAAATGCAAAAACATGGTCCGAAACGACATCCTTCCGGTAAGTTTATTTTTTACCTGATTAATTGAGTTACTCGGGTTGAGTTACTTGAGTTTCTCGGGTTGAGTTACTTGAGTTACTCGAGTGTAATAAGAATTATCTTTATTATATGTTTATATGTTGACTACGGATATGGTTTAAAAAAATAATATAATATGATAATAATATAATATGATAATAATATAATATGATAATAATATAATATATAATAATATGATACTAATCCTTTTTTATAATATATATTTTTTATTCAATATTTAATAGAATTTAAAGAACTTCGGAAACAATGGCGACGTCAAAAACGTGAGGAAGAAGAACGTAAAGCTGCTGAAGCTGCCAATGCCAAAAACGTTATGGGCTTAAATATAAATTCTCTTTCCACGATATGAAAAAAAAATTAAATCTTTAAATGGAACAATTTATTATTCGCCATCCTATTTTTGCCTTTTTTTCCTTACGCTTATTGAATTCGAATCCAAGCCTTTATAAGCAATAAGATGGTTAAAAAAATTGTTATATATAGTACATAGTTATTATGATGGACAATTGTTATTTTCAAAAAAAAAAAAAAAAAAAATTTCTTTTTATTATATGGGGAGTAACAATTTTATTATGGAAGGTTGTCAAAGTGTGAGATTCATCATATAAACCAAATGTTTTCAACTGTCCATAGTAAATAAATAAACAAAATTCTTTCACGTTGGTTTTTTTTTTCTTGTATAATCAAATTGTTTCATTAGTGTTTTTCTTTTTTTTCTTTTATATATTTTTTCTTTTTTTTTTTAGATATTAAGAAGGGCACGTTTAGATTATTTGCACATAGTCATATGTATAAAAAAAAAAAAAAACGTAAAATAGCAATAATCATATACCGGTTGCAAGATACTGTAAGTTTCTTTACGTTGTAAGACTTTCTTATTTTTTTATTTTCTGTAATTTTCTTTTCAATTTCAAATTGCTGGTAAAAAATCAAAAAAAAAAAATTCAAAAAAAATTTCGAAAAAATATTTAGCCTACAATTGATTTGTAATGTTAGATTTTTTTTTTTTTATTCAAACTTTAGATATCGTTTTTTCACATATGGTTTCAATTTAGGGGTTAGATTTCTTTTTTTTCTTTAATTGTTTATAAAAAAAAAAAACCAATAAATGGTTCGGGGTTCATTATTGACTTAATAAAAAAAAAATATGTAAGAAAAAAAATATATACATTGTGGAATACTAACCTAATAAGTTTATTAAATCGTGAGACATCATGAATTAGAAAAATGTTTTGGCATGTTTTTTTTTTTTTTATAAATCACGTTTTCATTAAACCGATGAAATGGTTTATATAGGACTTTGATCGAACCGTTTAAAAATCTCGGATCCACATCTGTTATACTATATATGATATATAAGCACTAGCCCCAACAGTTGTTCATGGGTTTCCCGATCTGATAACCTTAAAGTTTTAGTTACGTATTATAAAATTTCCTCGTGTCTGTCCTGTTAGTTTACATGGTAAGGTTATGTAAAATGGTCGAAATAGCCAATAAAAACCCCCCCAAAAAAATTTTTTAAAGTTAATAAATTTTGCTAATAAATTTATGTTTAAAACGTTCATAATATTTATAATATTTTGTGTATTGGTTTTTTAAAAGTTCAAAATGGTGATTATCAATCATCCCCTGATCACCAACCGTCAAAAAAACAGAAATAATTTAACCTTTTTTCGCTATTTACTTTATTTAGGCCTTCCACAAAAAGCCTTAATTACAAATAATAATTAATTAAAATATTAACGATAAATTATTGACAACTCTATTAAAATCCCACATTACATGGACACATGATAACTGATCTTTAAATTGTCTGACCGTGGAGATAGCTAAAATGGTAAAAATTAGGACACAAGTCAATAATTATCCTGGTCACGTGGCAATATAGATATGACGTGTAATCGAAATATGTAATCATATCGGAAACATTAGGATCAGTAATCACGTGAAGTGAGATATGGCAATGTCAAGACACTTTTTTAGGCATGTATAAATTTGAAGTAACAAAGTAAATACGCGTATACATAACATATTTTTTGGATTTTCAGTGAATTATGATATATAGAAATGCGCAGTCAAACTTTTTGAGCATTGTGTTACTCGGAAATTCCATGATACCAACTATTCTGTATCGAACTTTCCAAGTATATAATGTGCAATGATACTCGGATGTTTAAAATTAACCTATTAAGTTTATTAAGTTTATTTATTGAGTTGATTCAAATTGAGTGATATTCTAAAAATAATAAAATATGGAATACTTATGATATTGATGATGTGATACCGTAATGTGTTATATGTGTTATAGTGAAAAATGTGATAGATATAACAGCCGTCTTATCACATGATAATGTTGATAATGATGATAATGATAATAATGCTAAATATTCCAATCTTAATAATCTTTAACGTTAATAATCTTAATAAAATTCCTGCATAACAAATTTTAAAACGTGTGTGCGTATTTTTCTAACGCGACCCTACATTTTTACATATTATTGCATTGCTTTAGCTATGTATGTCCATTGAATGCGTATAAAAAGATGTATTAGAATTTAATATTTTAAGGTAATGCACACAATATACCTTCTAATTGAAAGACTATTTGATACATATTCTTTTTTTTTCTCATGCCTTATTATTACTAGTCGAACCAATGATCAACACATGGCCAAATTTCATCCCGAATATCGGGCCATCTTAACCCGCGATCTTCAGTACAACGAACATGCATTAAATATGTGACAGATTCGTAAGATTAATAAAATATTATATTAAATGTATATAAGATTGAAATAGGAAAGTCAACGCTCAAGTCCAGGGTCGCGTGTTCAAGCTTATCATTTTGAAGATGAAAAAGGATTGTTCAATTTTATTTGTTACATATCTTTATGAATGTACGATGCCAATCTTTTTGATAACTTTTTTCGCTTTAATAAGTGTTTCTAATTTTATGCTGCGTCTTTTTTATGCAATATTTGTTTTTAAACACCCAGAATTCGGCAAATCCTCATTATTTCCGACTTTGCTTATGTCATTTCTGTAACTAATGAAAATCTTTCCTAAAATGTTTCATATAAAATTATATAAACTATACAGGTCTGATGTATGACAATATCCTACTAAGGTAATCATTCTGACAAATCGCGAGACCAATCATAGACAATTCCGTCAACAAAAAACGGTCATCAAAAATGATCATATTTCAAACATTATAATTTCTGTTCATTAATATCTTCATATTATTATTGGATTGTGTAAATTCTAATAAATTTCTTGAACAAAGAACAAAAAAAAAAAAAAAGCTATTAAAAGAAATATTCGCAATTTATAACAATAAACTTTAAATAATTTTAAACATTTCTAGATGTAACAATGTTCGATGTCTGTTCCTCTCACATGTACTTTCTAACTTTAATTATAATGTGTGACATGTTTATCCAAATTTCCTTAATGGATTCCATAGTAATTTATGTTTTAAGGGTCCTCCGCTTTCTGAACGAGATTATATACGTTAAAGATAATCCGCATGCAAAAAAAGTAATTTGAATACAATTATCATTTCCTGTTTTCTTCGCGTCATGATTACTCGACGTGCATATAGAATGGTGCATATTTATTACATCATACATAGCATACAAATCGAAAGTTTGTTTGTCGAATTTTTATCGGGGCAACACCCATATGTAGGTAAAGTTCCTCCGCTTGTATATGCTATATAAAGTCATTTCCGGAATATCAGGTTACAAATGTCGACCATGTTCTATCGTGAAAATCTAGAAGTATGTACATAATTCGACAAAAGTCGAACCTTTTCTTTTTTGTTTAACATTGCTATTGGTGATAAATGGTAAACAAATAATTATCTGATATCACTTTAAAAGAAAATCGTGTGACATTCTAACTTTTACGCGTAATAATAGTCTATGTTCATTTTTTTTTAATATATAAATTATACGATAAAAGATTTACGAACAATATTTAAATTTGGCTTTTGTCTCCGAATTATGTTTTCCTTATGTTGCGTATGAAAAACGCAATACGTGATTCAAATGGAAATTGTATGACGTACGTCCAAATCATCTCATTTTTATTGGTTTTTGCAAAAATAATATGACGTATTGTTTTACCTATACAGTATATATATTTATAGAAATATATATATATATATACAACAATTATATACAACAATTATACGACCCCTTTTTAAACAGAATTTCAACGCGCGTACTTCATAGATTACTAATCATTTCTTGAGAATTCTCGTAAGCAATAAAATTTTATTTTTATATATTGTATATATAGAATAACCTCACAAAGTAAAATGTAATACAGTTATTGGGTAATGTGTACAATATACAGTATAACAAATACAGAAATAAATCAGTATTTAACTTGTTTATTATGTATAAAAATATATGTATGCGCATAATTAGGGATCGTACTCGGTTAGAAATTGTTATTATATAAAGTATATACTCAAATAATTTAATAATACTCGGTAAAAGATTTTCTTAACCGGGACAATTTTCTATGTATAATAAAATAAAATAAAGTTAGCATGTACTTACATACGTACAAACAATACAAGGCTTCAGTAGTAAACTATGTACAAGTTTATTTCATCTAATTCGCTCTAAACTGTAATTATAACTGCAGTAATTATCATAACTGTAATAATATAAAAATATCATAATGTAAATATTATTTTTATATAATCACATATGCAATATTTAATTTAATATATATAAAAAAAAAAATGAATTTTGAATTTATTATTTAGCATCAAAAGTAAAGCAGATAAATTTGGATTCCGCCTAATCGATGATCTGGTATTTTAAGCCAATCAGAATCGATAACCTGATAATGCATGTTTGTGCGCATTTAAAGTGAAAAGTATACCCTTATAAAGAATAAATCATTTTGCCAGTAATAATAACATATGATTTTTTTGATAGAATCGAATAACCCAGTAACATGCGATATATTATTGATCAGAATCGAATGACCAGTAACATATGATCTATTTCTCAATGACAAATCGAATGACCAAAATCATTGATTCTGATTACTAGGTCGCGAGATAAATTTATCTTAATTAAGCATAAGAAAAATGAATTCTGGTATAGAAGATTAATTGCACACTAATGATACGTTCAGTATCCTATAATCCTGCGATTAGAACAATTCCTATGCCACTTGATTCATCTCACTAAATTTAGCTAAACCGTCAAGATTGTTCAATGTTTTAAAAAGTTTGATAAAAGTACATTTAAAATACATTTAAAATAGGTTTGTATGCTTAGTAATTATACCTTGGTATATCTAAGTAAATAGATCTTTGGTATATGTATTAGATAGCTTTTAAATTAATAAATTCTACACAATTTCAAACTTAGTATATACTATATATAAGTATTCATAGTCAATCCCTTTTAAGTGCAGTGCAGGTGATAAATTTTTTTTTACTTTTTGCGCGAAATATTATAAAAATATGAATTCTGCTCTTTCTAACTGTCGAATTTTTTTTTTTACTGTATAAACGCGAAACAACGTTTTTATTTTAAAAATCAGGTTCTTTAAATTAGTAATCGCATAAGAGTTACCAAGGTAAATTTGCCAAAAGATTCCAAAATTTATTAGTCTAAGTATTTAAAGTTGACTATTACGATATTTAATAATCTAAGTATTTAAAATAGGTTATATCCATAAAAATTTACTATGTATTTAATTTTATTTTATCATATGACATATACGTTATTTTAAGCAATGTTCTGAATTAAGCTTAATTTAGGTCAAAATTCGAAACTACACTTCTATGTTATTTCACAAAAGTACAGCTTTTATTTCAAAATATATAATATATATAAGCAATCCGAAATAATGCATAAGTTAATTAATTAATATAAAATATAATAGATATTATTTTGTATTTATATAGTAAATATGTAAAAAAAATTTTTTCTATTAATCTAGCCTCTTTGAAGTTGAAGTTTTTTATTCAGTATTATAGAACATAAGTCAAAGCCTCAATGAAACTATTTTTACATTAGAAAGTACAATTAGTTACATCTACATTTTTGGTGTTTAATTTAAATAGTTTGCTTATAGTTCTACATTAACTGTCATATCTGCAATCCAACTATTGGTATTATTTATTTAAATTTTTTGTATTGTAATTTTTATTATAATATTTTTTTCTGCTTTTACTAAGGTTGATGTTAACAATAACTATTGTTTTTATTGTATTTTTAATTATATATATATAACTTGTACAAAAGAGTATGCAATTAGTCATACATACAACTTTTGGTTACCTATTTAAGTAGTTTATCTATAGGTTTTACACTAATTGTTATATATATATTTTTTTTAACAGTTATGTTAGTACTTATTAAAATTTTTAATATAACATTTGCAATTACATAAATATCTCTAATACTTAAGTTTAGCATTATGCAGTCATCTTAATAATACCTAATTGTAATCTGTTACATTATTTCAAACAGAAATAAGCTGCTTGTCTAATTACTTAAAATTTATAATAAAAGAATCTTCTTCTTTCTATAACAAGCTTCAATATTGTCTTTTTTGTTTTTTTTTTAATTTTGTTTTTTTTTCACTTGTTTTTTTCTTCTATTCTTTGCTAATTTGTCTTTATTTTATTTGGTTTCTTTTTTTTTTTTCTTCTTCATTTTACTTTACTTATTATTCTTATTTTTTTCTACTTATTGGTTTTTTTATATTATATTCTTTATACTTGTTCATAAAACATATTTTAAATAGGGTGTGGTGACCTAGTGAAGTGGTTAGGTTGTCAACCCTCCAAGTGGTAGATTGGATGTTCAAATCCCATTGATGGCGAAAATTTGAATAATCACCTATGTAATATTCATATTACGGCAACTGTTACT
>CAJVQA010000139.1:0-42481 GCA_910591915.1 Cetraspora pellucida
GATAGCCTAATGAAGTGAGGAGCTGGTTTGGTTGCATTGATGACAGAAGGAAGAAAATGAAGAGTTATGTTTATGAAAAGTATGAGGGACAAGAAATTCATCTGTAAGAATTTTAACTTAAAAAGTTTTCAAAATAGATGAATAAAAGCTGTGAGCAAAATTAGAAAATTTTTGATTGTTGTTGATATAGAGCCATATAGCTTTCTAGTTAATGTCAAATGCAATAGTAGACTATTGTTGAAAATGATGTTGAGATGTCCAAAGTGATATGATGTGGGCTTAGCATATAGTTCAAATAAAGCATCAAATAGGAATTTTAATAGAAAATTTATCAATAAAAGGTGTATAGTTAAAGTTATAAGAGTTGTTAGTTAAGAATATTAGGTAAGGTAATATTTGGTAATTATGAGCAAGTTGATCAGCAAGGTTGTTAAATGGGTCATCTTATTGTGCAATAACTTTGTAAAAAGTAAGTTGGATTTTATATGACTTAATAAAGTTGATAAGTGTTTTCCAGATAGAAAATATGAAGTATGAGTATAAGAAAGAATAGATGCTAATTGGCAAATGTTATGATATTTGAAGATTACTAATTGAGAGTCAGTAAATATGTAAACTGAGCAGTGTTTAGGAGCAGTAATAATTGCTAAGAGGATAGCAAGAATTTCAGCTTTGAAGAAGCATGGCCACAGTTTAACTTGTGTCTGAAATAAGTTAATAGTTGTAAAGTTATCAACTTGAACCCAATCTATATTCATAGAGCACTATGAGGTACCAAGATCAATAACAGAACCATCAGTATAAAATAAAATAAATAATAGATTGTGATTTGAGTTAGCGATAGTCTGGAAGTTATTAACAAGTTGATATGTTTCAAAGATAGGAGGTAGTTGTTGTAAATTAATTGTAAGTAAGAGAAGAAGTAGAATATGTAAAGGATGTTAAAGAGCAACTGAGTATGCAATATCAAGAAAGTTTGCATGAAGGTTAAGAGTTTTGTCTGAATTGATGTAACAAAATAGCTTAGTAGTCAAGTTAGTAGAAATAAAGATAGTACATTTGTTAGTGATTGTATTTGAATTAAGATGGCATTCAGTACATAATGTGGTAGAAAAAGGAGTAGGATAAAGATTAGAGAACTGAGACTGAAATAAGCAGTACCAGTAATTAATGAGAGTAAGGCCAGTAGGTGTATTATGCCTTCTAGTCTTGCCAATAATTATTTGATTATTGAGAACAGTGAGTAACTAAGGTTTAGTGTTAGAAGTAAAATAGCCAGTAGAGTAGCAGAAGTAGTTTATGAAAGATAGGTTATAGTAGTCATAAAGAGTACATTCATAGAAGTGACTTTTACTATTTGATTGTTAGTTTGCATTCTTCTGTATAATATTATATTTATACAAATGCTTATGATCTGCTAGTCAGACTAGTACAATTGTTATTACAGGTATCCTAATCTAATTATTAGTAATAGTTGCTATCATATAAATATTATATAAATAATTATTAAAATTTTTGTTATCAATGAGATTTGAACACCCAACCTACTACTTGAAAGGTCAACAACCTAATCACTTTACTAGGTTACTACACTCTTTAGTTTGTTTATTATAATATTGCTATTACTATGTCTTTAATATTAAAATGTTATTTCTATTTGCTAATTTTGCTCTAACTTTTTGTTATCTAAAAGTTTTAGCTCTGTCTTTACTCTTTTATTTACTAACTTTAATATTATCAAATCTTTGTTTTTAACTATACTATTATTTTAACTATGTTTTATATTATATTTTTTGGATTTTTTAAAATAGTATACTTGCACATAATGCATCTCTTATATAATACAAATAAATATACTTAATTTATATATATAATTTATATAACAAATATATATTATGCTGTTATATAAGGTTATATATTATATTATACAAAATTATATGCATTACACAAAGTTATATAATTCAACTAAAAAACTATTATATATTAATATACTTACTTTAAAGTATAATAAGTGCATTATGATACATAGTGCATTAAATTATAATTTTTATATTTTTTAATTTATCTATAATAATATGCATTTTATAATATTATATGTTACTTTTGTTTATATTTGTATATATTTATTTGTTTCTTTATGTATTCATGTATTCTAAACAGATTTACAATTTTAGATCTATATTGTTTTTTTAAAATTTATTTTTTTAAACTTTATTTCTCAAATTTGTCTTTTTCTTATTTACTATATATTTTGTTTTCTTTTAATATTACATCTGTTAAGTTTATTTTAAATATTTTTTCTGTTTTTTTTAAATCTTCAAATATAGTTTTAATACTAGTTTTTACATAAATTCCAATTTTACTTTTTACAAGTTTTTTGTTTTGCTAATCAGTAAGAAAAGTTTTTTTTGTTATATAATTTTGATAATAGTAATATTTTTAAATTAAGTAATTATTCTAATTTTTTTTTAATATTAAAATGACTTCTTTGGTCTTTTGACTTTTATTAATAACTTTTTTAATAATATAATTCTATAAACTACTACAGAAAGAGTATACAATTGATTATATATATAACTTTTTTATATTATCTATTTAAGAAGTCTACTTGAAAGTTTTTTACTAATTGCTATATCTAACACTTCTGCTTGAATATTTTATTTTAAACTCTCTGAATCTGCATCTGTATTAATATTACTGAGTCTTGTTCAGGTTATCATTTCAATTTTAGAACTATTTTATTCTTAAAATAAACTTTTTAGAACTTTTTATACCTATTTTTATAGCTAACTTAATATTATTATAGCAAAACTAATACTTGCAGTTAGGGCTAATTATTAAATTACTATATTTTTGTAAAGTTTACTTAAATTTTAGAATCTACTTTATAGCATATCTAAAATACTTTAGTATACTTCTGCCTGTTTTTTAGACTTCTAATTCAACTAATTTAATAAAACTATAACCAGTCTATTAGTATATTAGATTAGTCTAATATTCTTTTTCTTCAATTTGTTCTGATGACTTAATTGGTAATACTTCTAGGACTTTTAACTTAAAGGTTCTTGTCTGTTTGAATACTTTAATATTAGTATCTGTTTTATAAGAATAACTTTTATAATAGTATTATTGAAAATTTGTGCTATCTCTTTAGTTAAGTCTTTTCAAATAAACTTCTTGTTTCCTAATTTCAACAGATCTATATAGCCACAAGAACTTATCTAGAGTTTATACTACTCAATGTTGGTTTGTATTTTTTTGTATAATACTATACTTATACAGATGCTCTATAACTTGCTAGTTATACTGATGCAAGTAGTATTCTAATTTAATTATTAGAAACAGTTGTCATAATATAAGTATTATATAAATGATTATTTAAATTTCATTATTAATAGAATTTGAATATCTAACCTACTATTTAAGAGGTTGCCAACTTATCTACTTCACTAAGTTACTATACTTATTATTCTATTTTTTGTTTTTTTTTTAATTTTTACTAATACATATAAAAATTTTTTATATTATTATACTAATTTTTTTATTATTATATAAGCAGTCACACTAGTACTTTATTAAGATTTTGAACTTACATTTGTAACTACATAAATATCTCTAATATCTAAGTCTAGCATCATCTGGCCACCTTAATGGTACTTAAGTGCAACCTGCTACATTACTTCAAACAGAAGTAAGCTACTTGTTTGACTACTTAAACTCTATAATAAAAAGATCTTTTCTCTTTTATAACAAGCTCCAATATTGTTTTTATTACTTCTTTTCAACTTTGCTTTTTTTTTTTCTTTGCTTTTTTACTCTTTTTTTTTATTATTTGCTAATTTGCTTTTTTTTTTCTTGGATCCTTTAGTTTTCCATCTTTTTTTCTTTTAATTTTACTTGTTATTTCAATTTTTTTTATCTATTCAATTATTTTTTCATATTGTATTTTTCATACTTATTTGTAAAATATGTTTTAAGCTGTTGTTGCTATTGCATTTACAAACTGCTATTTCAATTTTATATTTAAGAGCTGTGTTAGTCTGTTTTGTGTTTCTTTTGAAATTAGGCTCTTAATTAGTACTTCTCTTATTTTTACTTTCTCTGTCTTTGTTTTTTCAAAAAATATTATATATAACAGATATAGAGGAATCCAAATTTTTTTTTTTTTTAATTTTTTTTATACTATTGCAATGATTACTTTTTGAATTCTCTTCTAAAGATTTCTTTGCCTCTTGCATGCTGCCAATTGCACTTACATCTTTTTCACTTTATCTTGGCATACTTGGCATTCTACTATTGGGTATATATCTGGTCTTTTTTTGTTAAGTTCTTCTAAAGTTAGAAGCCTATCTATTATGCACTTAATAAATGTACTTTTTCTGAAACTGCTTCTTCTCATTATGCAGTATATTCTCTTTATCATCTTAACCTTTTTCAAAAATAAGTTTAATTATAAATTGTGATTTCTGCTTTTGGCTTTAAACTTTTAATTGCTCTTATTTCTCTTTACTTTGCTTCTAGTCTTGTATTTGTTACTAACTTACAAAGCAGTCTTGCTGCTATATTAGTTCATCTGTTTTCTTACTCTAGACAGTATTCTATTTTTTTTGCAAGTTATTTTTTCAACCTGTACTATTTTTCTATTCATTGTTTCTTTCTTTGTTAGACTATCAGCTTTATCATTTCATTTATCTTTGCAATAACTTTTAACTTTAATTAATCTATCTGAATATTTTTCATCTTAACAAAATCTTCAATTTTTACTATCCATATTGTATTTTTCTTTTTAATAATCTTGTTTCCATCTGCTTTTTCCAAACTTTTACTAATGTTTCTTATTGCAGCATTACTATCTGTATATATCTCCATTTGCTTCTCTCTTAGTATTATTAAAATTGCTGTCCAAATTGCTACCCACTCTGCTACTATTAATGTTTCTAGTCCAAGTGCTATCTCTTCTTCTGATCATTCTTGTGGTTTATTTGTTTGAACTTGTCCTATACTTATATTATTTTTAAATACTAGCTTTTTACTATTGCAATAAGTAAATAGCAAGTTTGTCATTTTAATAGACAAGACCTCACATAATGCTATTAATATAGCAGAATAAGGCTTCAAGATGTAAAACCGATTTGGTGAGTATACTTTTATTTTCTATTTATTGTTTATTTAATTTTCTTTTATTTAAATATCAAACTAACTACTACTATATTATTTACTTTTACTATACTAGCTTTAATCTTTTCTTAACTATTTAAGATATCAAAAATAAGTATTTTATTAAAATTTTACTTGCTTTTTTATACATTTTTACAGATACTAACAATTTTTCTATTTATTTTAGTTTTTTCTTTTATTTTCTCATAACTTTACCTCTATACAATTATACTATTGTGAGTTTCACCTAAACTAAATAATATTATGCTCTATATATTTGTGTTTTATTTTTTATTCTAATGCTTTTTTACTAATTTGTCTCTTAATATTTTGGATTTTGTCTCTATAAAACATCACTGCCATGGCCTAAATACTTTTTTCGATTTAAGCACAACTATCTTGTCTTACATTTCTTGGTATAGAAGCCTGATTATGCATGTTTTGCTGTCTTAAAGGTCAATAATGCATGTATGATCTGTGGGTTCTAATTGTCATTTATGCTATATATTATTATGCACAAATTATTATATTTTTCTGCCCATAACACTATCTTTCACATTAGCTATACTATCAGTATATATTGTATATTTGTTTTTGTTTCTTACAATGCTTCTTTTTAGGACTTCTATTATTTCTTAACTAATATTTTCTTTTAGTTTCTGTTATTTAATAATTTCTATTTCTAGTTCTTCTATCATTATAAGATCTTGCAACTTATATTTACTGTACTCATTTCTGGTTTGTCTATTTTTGTCATGTCTGTTATTTGGTCTATTATTATTTTAATTTGGTTACTGCTCTTTCTTATTAATATATCTGAAATTATATTAATATTTTTGTTTAATCTTATCTATTGCTAGCAACTGTTTTCTATTTGTTTATCTTTTTTTATATACTCTTTACATCTGTTGATCTTAGTTACCAATTCATTTTCTTTGCACTGCATTTGCCAGTGTTCAATTAATACTTTTTTTTTTCTTTTAACCATCTTTTCAAGCTATTTGTGATCTTATATACCATATACTATTCATTCTTTTCTTCTTCTATCTTCTAATATATGTTCCTATTTAACTTGTATTGTCTAAGTATTTTGTTCAGCTATTCTAAAGTATCTTTGTACTATTCTACTCTTTGGGCTATTAAGCATCTTTGTACTACTCTACTCTTTAGGCTGTTAAGCATCTTTGATTTAATTGCTTTGAACTATTTTGTTTTTTTTCTTTTACTCAATTGGCCTTGATAGTTTTTTAGTTGCTGTTATGTAATTAGCTTTTTTTATCTTATATCAAATAGTTAATTTAAATATATTAGACCTGCTTTATTTACTCAAACTGCATCTTTTTTCACAATTGTGCATCTACATGTTTTTGTATTTTAGTATTATATCCAAATATTGTCTATAGTTCATTTTCTGTTCTAATAGTTATCTTTAGTTTTTTGCTTTGAGTATTGTAAAGCATGCTAAATTATTTTTTAAATATGTTTCAATTTTTGGTTTCTTTTTTGCCTTCTGTATGTCCTCTGTTAAGACTGCTCTTTGACAGCCTTGTGTTATTCTTAGCTTTGTTAGCTGTCCAAAACTGTCTTGTCTATTTAGCCTTGCTAAAAGACTATTTACTTGCTTTATAGTTAACTCTTATTACAATGTTCTACAGTTACCAAGATCTTTGTATTTTATTATACAGTTTTCTACTGTCCTTTGCAGACTGCTTTTTTGTTTTGTCAGACTTATTATTAGTTAATATATTTTATTTAGGCTTTTGTCTGATATCTTCATTAGTTGTAATATATAGCTTAGTTTGGATATTATTACAATATTGTTTATATATATAATCTGGCTTATTGTTATTTTTTTGTACTTAAGATCTCTTATAGTTTGGCTTACTATTCTTTTTGTCTTCTTCTTTACTTATACCTCTTGCATTCTGTTGTTTAACTATATTTTCAATAAGTAAACTATTTTATGTTTTGGTTTTTCTATTATTTTACTTTTCCTATATAATATTGCTCTTTCTTTTTTTTGATTTTTGTGTTTATTATTATTAGTTTTGATTTTGATCTATTTATCACTATATTATTCATTTCAAAAAACTCTTTAACTATTTTTAAGATCTTTAATAATTGCTTTTTACTGCTTGCAATTTACATTGTATTATCTGCATATGCAATTGCTACTTGACAATATCTTGTAATATTGTTGCAATGCATATCTCTTTGAATTTGTTGCTTAACTGTATATCCCAAACTTTTGTCTTCTTGAATTCTTTCTAGTAATAGGTTATAGAAGAAATGACATATTAATAGTGAGATTACTTTATCTTAGTCTATTCTATCTACTATTATTAGTTCTTTTGTTAGGCTGTAGGCTGTAAGTATTCTTAATTGTCTTTTTGTGAAAAAGATTTAATATATATTTAATTGTTCTACTAAGTATTTTAACTCTTTGCAATGCTAGTTTAAGACTTTTGAGAAGAACTAAGTCAAATGCCTTTTTCATATCTTGTAGCAGTATCTATATTTCTTTGTTTATTTCTTTTGCTTTTTCTATCATCATGTTTAAGATCTGTATTGGCTGTTCTGTTAAGTTTTTTAAAAAGTCTATAAAGTTTGGTCTTTTAAGTATTTCTCTTTCATAAATACTTTGGCAAGCCTTTTCATTACTATTTTTGTTACAACTTTTTTAAATCGTTCAATTAATGCTATTGGATGAATGTTGTTTAAGCTATATTACTATTTTACATCTTTTGGTATTAGGTAAACTTGTGCTATCTTTCACTTTATTGGAATTTTTCCTACTTATAAGCATAGGTTTGCAAAACTTTTGAAGACTTTTTGTGTTTTTATTTCTGCTTTTTTGATTAGTATATATCTTATATTTGTGATACCTAAAGCTGTTTCTGTCTTTAACTCTCTTAGTATCTCTTTTTATTCTTTTTTCTTAATTATTTCTTCAACTTTTATATATCATTTCTCTCTAATGCTTTCTCTAAGTTTGTATATCTCTTTTCACTTTTCTGTTATTGTTCTAATTTGATATTCCTTTTTCTAAACTGCAATTTATAATGTTCTGCTACATTTGTCTTAACCTCTTCTGGCTTTGTAACTAAATATGTTTTCTCTTCTATTTGCTTAATAAGCCTATTAAGCATTATTTTTTTATATGGCTTATTTAGAAGACTGGTAAGTATTTTTTTTGGTTTGTTTTAATTATTTCACACCTTTTGTCTATATTTTCTTCTATTTGTCTTCTTTGCATTTGTTTTTAGTATTTTTTCTTTCTTTTTTGTAAGAGCTTCTGCTATTCTTTATGTCTTCGATTCAGGCCTATAACTAATTTCTTTGTATTTTTGATAGTCTTGCATCTATTTTGTTGTCTAGTGCTTTTAATTATTTATTTGTTTCATTTCTTTCTTTTTGTTATTTACTTTTTTCTTTTCTTATTACTTATTGATTCTTTCTCATCTTCACATATTTAATTAATCTTTAAAGCTTTACAATATCTTTTTCTTGCTATTATGCTTTCTGATTAGTTCTTCTATTCACTATTGTGTTGTATATATTTTTTTTAGATATATGAATATTTGCTGCTATAATAATTGCTTCTTCTATTGTATTTCATATATTATTTATTTTGTTTATATGTTTCTTTTTATCTTGCATTTCTGTTCAAATGTTTTTTAAACTTGATTTTACTTCTAATTGCTTTTGTAACTTTTGTGCATAGTTTTTCTATTCTTTTGGTTTTGCCTGATCATATAAATATAATATTCTTAATTGTTCTTTTCTTTTAATCTTCACTTTACTGTTCTTTCCTATTATGTGTTTAATTTATATTTCTGCAGTTAATATTTTATGATTACATTCTGTAATTTATTCTGTTTTCTTAATGTTTGCCTTTTGCAAGCCCAAGGCCAGTTCTTCTAATACTTAAATATAGTTAATTCTTGTTGCAGTTTTTTTATTTGATCATGTGCAATTTTGGTTCATTGAATACATATCTCTGTATATATTTATGAAGTCTTGTTTTCTCAGTTAATTAAAAATTAGTAGTCTTTTAAAGTTTGCTAGTAGTGAATATTGTCAATCTAATATATTGTTTGCTGTATAATTAAAGTCATCTATAATCATAACTTGTGTTTGCTTTTTTTATTTAGTAACTATTTTTACAATCTTTTGTTAAATGTTTTTCTCTATTATCTTGTTACTTAGTGATATATAAACTTATATTACCACTAACTCCAATTGCTTGAAGTATAATGTGATCTTTATTATGTATTCACTTATTCTTTTGACTATACTTACATGCTTTTCTCATTGTTCTTCTATTAGAATTCTTATATCTGATCCTTTTTTCTTATTTTCTGCTGCATTAGTTCAGTATCTTATATAATTTTTGCTTGTCATATGTATTAGGAATCTTCTTTCTTTTTTGGTAATATTTGTTTCTGTAATTTCCAATATTGCCATTTCTTTTTCTTCTATCCAATCCAGCAGGTTTCAAGTTTCTAGTCTTTGGTCTTCAATTCATTAATATTATGATATATTATTTTAATTTCTTTCTATTTTTCTTTTAATTGTTTTTGTTTTGTTTCTGTGTTTTTAGTTCTTCTGTTTTCTTTTCTTTTTCTTTCTCTTAGACTAGAAGATGCTTCTTTTTTTCTTTCTTCAAAGGCTTTTTTTTTATTTTACAGAAAAGCTTAGATCTCTTTATCTATATTTCTAAACTCACTGAGATGCCATTAGAAGTGATCAGCTGAGTCTTCTCTTGCCTTTAGCTGCATTTTTTCTATTCTGTTTAGTTTCTCTAATATTTGATACAAAATATCTTATACTGATAATATTTTTTCTTAATTTAGTATGTTCATTTTGAACTTCTTTTTCTTTGTGATTGCTTTCTTTTCTTCTATATTAATGTTTATGTCTTCTAATCATTCTTTTATATTTTGTAACTGCAGATCACTTTCTATTTCTCTATATCTTTTAATTAGCATTTTATATATTGTGTCTCTAACTCTCAATGCTTCTTTTCTTGTCTTCTGTTGTTTAATTGTCTTTCATTGCTTGACTTTGATCTTTTCTGTTTTCTACCTTTTGACTCTTCTCTTTCACAGATTTTTCTTTTTCTAGAATTTTCTTAGCTTACTTAATGATTGTTATATCATATTGGTGTTGTTTGAATTATCTCTGCTTTTTGAGTATTTGCAAATATGATTATTGCAAATCTTTTTTGGTTGCCATTTCTATTAGATGGTAGCACTTTTGATGCTTCTTTAAGAATGTCCAACAATTTTGCTATAAACTAGCTTTGCTTTTTTTTGTTTGTGTATAGTTTTTATCTTCTTCTGTTACTTCTTTTGTTACTCATATTAGTTTATTGTTACCAAACAGTAATGCTCATATGTTATCTTTTTCTTTCTAATAATCTGTTTCTATGACTGCTAATGCTTTATATTGTAATCTTTTGATTCATATTATACATATATTTTTTATATTTCTATATATATATTTCAGTTCTTTTTTATTAATATCTAATAATAGGTTTTAGTTGTCAAATATCTTGGTATTTTTGCTTCTTCTAGTCTTTTTGCATGTAGTTTCTCAGTTTTTGTTTCAGTCACTTTGATATGTTTTTCTTGTTTAGGCTTTTTTTCTTTTGCATCTTCAGATCTTTTATTTTCTTTTGTTGTTTACTTTTTATTCTATACTTGTTTGTTATATATTTTTGTTTTTTCTTGCTCTTTACTTGGTTTTGTGTTTTATCTGAAATTATCTTGAACTAACCTTCACTTTTTTGATTTAGTCAATGAATTACTTCTTCTCTTTCTTGTTTACAATCATATGATACTTTAACTTAACTATTACCCTTTATGAAAATTTCTTCAATCTTTGTAATATGTCTATTTGCATTAAGCATCTATTTTACTATGTCTGTTCTTTTTTCTTTTGTTTTACCTGAAATATTATAGACAGGAATTCTTGTAATTACTATTGTTTTATTATTGTATAATCTGTTATTTGGTGCTCAGATGCTTTGCTCTAGCAGTACTTATGTTATATCTTCTTGCAATAATATTAGCTCTTCTTCTTTGTTTTTCTTCTTTTCTTTTATTTTTTCAGAACTTGAGTTTTGTCATAGAGTCTTTTCATTTCTTTTTGTTTTTTCTATATTTTATTCTTGTCTATATATCTTTGTTCTCTATCTGTTACTATCTGTTCCTTACTTGTTTCATATACTTCAAATTTTTCTTTAGATTTTTTTTTTTTATTACCTTTTTCTTAGCTATTTCTTCAGACTTGCTTATATTTTTTGCTTCTCTTTCTTTCTGCTATTGTGAGCTATTCTCAATTTTAAAGCTAAAATTTTTTAATCTACTTTTTCTATTAACCTCTATGATAATTTCACTTAAAGTTCTTACTGCTACTATATCTGCTATATCTGCTACAAACAATAATACTGTATATTTGTCTGTTTTTGTTTCTATAATATCTATTATTTCTAGTATTTTAACTAGCTTAGTGTTATTAACTCTTTGTAAGTTTTATGATATTGATTTTTCTAATACTTTTTTTTAATAAGCTCTTAGGTCTTACTTTATATACATTTTTTTCATACTAATTACTATTGTTTTATTTGTCAGTTGGTCTTATTTAGTTGTTTTTATATCATATGCTTATTCTAATAAACTATTTTAATACATATGTTTGTTTGTTTACTTTATTTATTTTGTTTTACTTTCTATATAATCTAATTGATCTGTGCAATAGGATCACAGAAATTCTCTAAAATTTCTACAAAAAAGTTTTATTTCTGTTAAAAATTTTTATTTTTTCAAGCTATGTTGCCTCTAAGCTTTTCTATTTGTATCTTTGTTTTCTAACTAAATGTAACTTTTATTGCTCTTTCTTTTTTGTTAATATTATTTATACTAATATTAATTATAAAATTTTTATTTATAAAACTATATTATCAAAAAAATCAATAAAATTTTTTGATATTTTTTTATAAACTTAATTTATATAATATTTTACTTAATAGCAATACTAATAAAAATATTAATATTATCTAATATAAAATTAAATATTTAATTATTAATATTACAATATAATTTATTTCTAACAAAAAAACTTACAAATATAATTATAATTACTAATATTCTTTTATTTTATCTTATTTTATTTATTATTCAAAAAACTTAAAAATCCAAAATATCAATTTAAGATTACATTATAAACTTTAATCTTTTACCTTTTATTATTACTCTTAATTCCATCTATAAATTTAATATACTCAAAATATCTAAAAACAACTCTATTATACTTAGTACAACATAATCTCAATATAACAAACTTCAATAAACTGAATATAGTATTATAATAAAGATTTTTTTTAGTAAAATTTTTTATTAATAAATTAACCTCAATATAATGAATTTAATTATAAAACCTTGTTATAATGTATAATGAAATAATTTATTTTTTGTTTATAACAAAATTACTTTATTATAATAAATATCTTTATATAATAAATTATTAAATAAAATAATGAAATAATTGTGTAATATCATTAATCAGTATAATATAAAAAAAAAGTTAAAATTTTTATATCTTTCATTTAACAAGTGCAATAATAAATACTAGTACAAATAAGTGACAAAACAATAATAATAATAGCAAAACTCAAAAAAAAAAAAGGATTACTTTAACCAACAAACAAAGATATGATTTATGTCTTCAAAAAAAGAACAAATCTAGTATTAAAAATCATAACCTTGCTGCCCAATATGGTATTGGTGAATCACCATGTAGCAAAATTTTAGCAAAGTCAGATTATTGGTTATCAATCAATTTAGGTTCAAAAGATACAACAAATAAGAGAAGCAAAAAACCTGTTTTTGTTAATATTGAATCAGCAGTGATATTTTGGATAAAACATGTTATAGATAATAAGCAAATATTAACAGGCTATCTTATTCAAAATAAGATAAAAGAATTTGCATCATTACTGAATGAAGATAAATTTAATGCTTTAAATAGTTGGTTACATAACTTTAAGAAAAGATATAACATTAATAAGTATAAGAGCCAAAGTGATGCTAATAGTGCATCTTTGAAAAAATTACCTGAATTTAGAAGTAAACTATAAAGTGTTATTTAAATTTATAGGCTTGAAGATGTTTTCAATTATGATGAAACTAGTTTGTATTACTAAATAAACCCTTCCTATATATTAGCAACAGATCCAGTTTTAGAAACAAAAAAAATAAAAAAAAAAGTTACAATTTTATTAATTTTTAATATAACAGAAACAAAAAAATTAAAATCATTGTTTATCTATAAGTATAAAAACCCACATGTGCTTAGAAATATTGACAAAAAAAAATTACTAGTTGAGTATTTTTGGAATAAAACTGCTTGAATACAAAATCTATTTGCAACATTATATAAAAGATTTGGATTCAATGATGTGTTTTAAAATCGTTAAATATTACTTTTAATTGATAATACACCAACTCATAATCTTGAAGACAACATAGTATTAACTAATATAAAAATAAAGCCCTTGTCTAAATATACCACAGCTTATCTTCAACTAATGAATGCTGAGATAATTAATTCTTTTAAAATAAGTACAGTATTACAGGTTTGCTAATTAATTTTGTATACCATTATCAAGAATATTATTATTTTAAAAAAAAAAAGATAAAAAAAAATAAAATAAAAAGAAGATAAAAAAGAAGCAATAAAAAAAAAGATAAAAAAAAAAGTGACAAAAAAAGGAAAAAGAGTAGTTCATTCTTATTTTAAGATGTTTTAAATTAGTTGATAAGTCTGTAATATACTATTATTATATGCTAACAAAATATTTATTTATTTAGACTAAATATAGATGTTTTCTCATTCAAAACTGTTTGGATGAATATGAATTTGCACTTGAAACTTAGTCAGAACTGGTTCTAGTCAATATAAAAGAAGCAATAAATTATTATACATTAGCATATGATAAGGTATCAAGTAAAACAATTAGGAATTGTTGGTGTAAATCAGAAATCCTTCTAATTGAATTGAATAATAATCATTTTTCTTTACAAAAATTCTTATATTATGATGAATATCTAGATAATAAAAAAAAGGTTCATTATCTTATTGAACAATTTTCAATTAATTCTGATGATTTTTTACTTACTTCAGAATATATAAAAATTGATAATAACTTATCTACAACTGAGATCCTTTCAAACCAAAAAATTTTAGCTACTCTTCAAAAGAATAATGATAATGATAAGAATGAACCCACATCTCAAATTTCACTTAACTTAATACTAGAAAACTTAGAGAATATAATATTGTTATTATTGAATCCATTTGAAACTTTATGTATTGAAAATGAAGACTCAAAGGTTATTAATTCACTTAAGAAGCATATTTTAAGTTTAATTACTTAACAAAAAATTAATTAAATATAGGGAATTTCTTTAGCAATAATGAATAACTATTTATATTTGTTTTAGAAGGTGTTTATAAGATATAAGTTAAAGAAAATATATTAATTATGGAGGATAAAATAAGTTGATTTAATTAAAGATTGAATATACAAACTAAAATTTGATTTAGTTTTTCAAATTTATAGCATTAAGTTTTTTTAAATAAGTTTTTAAAATTATTTGAATTAATTTTTAATAGGCTTCTAATATCATATTCTAAATATTTGTATTTATTTAGTGTATATAAATATCATTGAATTTTTTTTTAAAAAAAAACAATGAAATATCTATTGTTTTAAAAATTTTACATTTATAATCATAATATTGTTTTGTAGTATCTCAATATTAATTATTAATTATTAATTATTAACTAATTGATTCAAAGTAGTGACATAGGAAGTTATTAATTAGTGCAGATAGATCAACTGACATTCTTATTACAGTAATTAGATTTTTTCAACTATTAAACATTTAAATTTTAATTTATTATTCTTTTAAGTTAAAGTAAAATAATGAATATTTTTTTTTTTTTAATTCTATAGTTATTCTTTCTTATAAGAATGCACTAGCCTTATTAAACTTAACAGATAATCAAGTCTCTACTGTAGATCTCTTAGTAGACATCTCTATCACAATTGCAGTTACTAAGAACTTTTATAGTGTTTATGAAACATTACCTTATAAACTTAAGCCTATAAAGTCCAAGATTTTCTCAGTTCTTTTCCTTAATAATAAATTCAACTAAGTTTGAAATTATTAATAATTTATTTTTAAACCTTTTATAATTAATATAGGCTAAGTACTGTATTTTAATTGCTATTGACAGTGAAAAAAAACACAAACTAATCTTAAACTTATCTTACAAAGAAGAATTTATCATATTTATGCTTCATTAAAACATATGATTGAATGAAGTATTGTGTCTAAGATAAATTAGAATTTAACCAAGTATTATCAGGGTTGTCATATCACAATGTCTAATTGGTTTCAATTTTTTTGAACATATGTCAAAAAAAATTGAAACCAATTGGACATCATAACATTACAATCCTAAGTGCTATATTATGTTTGATTATTAGTAATATTATATATAGTATAGTCAATATTAAGTTATATCATTAATTATTTAGACAAAATGTTTACTAGATTTATTGTCATCTAATTTTGGGTTGAAAATTTTGATAGGCAAAGATGAAACTATTGATTAAACAGTATGTTTATAATTTATAATTTTATTTACATGACATTAGAAATAATTTATTCATTAATTTATACTCACATATACAGTATTAATTATGTGAGATATTGAAATGCAACATCATTAATAATGTGCAATAAATACATGTAATCATATATTATTCATATGAATCTTATAAATATAGTACCTTCTTTATTGACTTTGAAGCCTAGTTTGATTATGTTCTTATTACTGAAACTTCACTCATTTTAAACTTGATTTTAAACTTACAAAAAAAGCTAAAAAATCATAAAACTTTTAACTCTTAAGATTTAATTAGCTTATTCTCATAATAAATCATATTTACAGTATATAATTGACTCAAGTTAAGTTGTACAGTATAGGTTATAAATCTTCGTTATAGCGAGGTGCCCAAGACTATATAGATTCGTTATAATAAGGTACCTCAATGGATTGAAACCTTGATATATCGAACCAAACCCTTCAGCTCCTGAGCTTCGTTATATCGAGGTTATACTGTATATAGAAAACTTTCTATTACTTTAATAACAAATCTAAGAAGCTATTAAAAAAGATATGAAACAAACCATCAATAACATTCTTAACTATTACAAACCTTCTATTCATTTTTTAACATCAACTTTTCTGATAAATTAGTATGCAAAAAAATTTATAACACTTGTCCAAATTGTTGCATTTGGAAACTACACCACCTGTATAATACGTATTTTATTTTAAGCCAACAAGAGGATTGTTATATCCTCAGATTGTATTGTTAGGCATAAATGCCAAAATTAACTTTAAAAATAATATAGATATAATAGGCAGATTTTGTCTAAACTTGAGATTTCTTGCACGTAAAACACGAAGATTGTTAAATTGAACTTTGAGTAATACTAAAAATTTAATATTTATGATAACCAAATTTAAACGTTCATTATACTGTTAATACAAAACTTTATGAATAATTAAGCAAGCATCACATAAAATTTTTATTATACTAACATTGAAGAGATTTTTGATTAGCGATGAGAACAAACTATCTGGGACGTCCTAAACTATGTAATGGATAATATCACACAGTTTCGAAAAATAATATAACATAATAAATATCTAATATGATACTATTCATCACATAGTTTGGGATGTCTTGGTCTACATCCCTATTTTCTGATTGTCTATCGATTTCTATTAATTAAGTAACGTAACCTATGACGGTATATGTTTTAAAAGATTAGCACCAGCTTATTACTATGCAGGACTTCAAATAACAAGATCTGTAATGAATAGTAAAATTAATTAACCGTTTAAATTGTTGGGACAAATTATGCTGGTCACGAATAAAGTTTATTTTTAATGCTTACTAAAATAAACAGTTAACACGATCAAATGGTTAAACGATTGTGGAAATCTGAAATGATTCCAATCTACAATTAGTGATAAACCCTTGGATCGATTGGTTAAGTAGTTCTAATCAATATTGACCATTAAGTAATACAATTAGTATTTAGAGCTTACAAATTATAAAATTGCGTGTAACATTTCTTAAATTAATTCTTGTTGGTTTTCGAAAATGTTTTTATTTGAAATCTCTATTTGATAATCTGTCAGAATTAGAAACGGACTGATAAAACGGATATAAACATTATCGGTTACGGATGCAAATTCAATTTGAATCCAGATGTAAATAAAGCCACTTGCTGGTTTATGTATAAGTCTATTTTTAATTGTGGAACAAGTATTTGTGGGATTTATTTTTTTTTTTTTTTTTGGTGCTTGTCTAGCAATTCAATCCAGAATTAATATACCGTTAAACTTACTAGATTGTATGTTTCCTTATAAGTTATTATTTATTACCTAGCCCTAATTATTGGTAACGCAAAAGAAAGTTGTTACATAGTTTGAAATGGGAAATCCAAATTTAGAAGGTTTGTTTAGTTACACGGCCGCTTTAGAATATCTATAAACAGTTATATATACAAAATTAAGATATTCCTAATATGGAGATGAGGCTAAGGTCGCATATTGTTCAGTCAGATTGTTAGAAACACAAGATAAAAGAAAGTAAATCGCGTTATTGATTTGCAATGCAAGGTAAATGGAGGGAAAAATGAGCGAACGAGAATCTATTATTTTTCGTGATTGAACAATATTGCACATTAAGTTTTAAGCTTCCTCAAACTTCCATCAGACTTACCACATAATGTTATTTCTTTCACCATAATTGAATTAGGCTTGGTACAAAATCCCGGAACTCACAATCCCCATAATCCAGACAGACAAACTCTTGAAATACTAAAATCTTGACAAATACAAAATCCCGACAAGTAGAAAATCCCAACAGTTTAAAATCCTGAAAATTCAAAATCCTGACTAGTAACCCTAATATTTTGCACTTTGACACTTAAAATTTATATCAAATTTTGTACTGTCGTGATTTTTTACTTGATAGGGTTTTGGTATTTCAAGACTTAATCTGTCGGGATTATGCACCATCTCAAGATTTTATCTTATGCCATCGGGATTTTGAACATCGAGACTTTGTATGGCTCCCAATTAAATCATAATTAAGCTCGTATATAATTAGGATTATTCTGAATTGTAAAATTATATGGTTTTTTAAAATTATGTTTAGCTTGTCAGATCTAATCGACTATATATGATATGTGGGACTTTTGCCTACCTTATGAGACACAGTAATCATGTCGATACTATCACTATCAAAAACTTGATGTTTAATACGAGAACCTTATGGAATCAAATTTAAGTACTATACCGATATCGATATTTCATCTATCAAAATTTTATGTGTTGAATCCGGTAAATTCTAAACTCAAAGCTCAAGATCTTATTTCCTTCTTAATGTTAATGTGTTAGTCTAATGATGCTAGAAAAGTGGTACAAATCTAATAAAAGGCTGAAAGAATTAAATCCAATAAACGCATAATCTCGCAAAACTAAAAAAAAAAAACATCAAAAGCATGAAGCCTTTTCCTAATCATTGTTCTTACACCAAAAAAGTTGTGTCCTTTGTAACATTGAACAATCAAATTTAACTCCAGGATTAAAATTAGAATGTTTATAATTAGTAATGTTGGTTCAACGAATATTTTTAGTTAGAAAGAAATTAATGAATATTAGCAACTTCTATTACGTACTGTACATGTGGAAACCGCAGGAAATCCGCAGTTGGATACGAATATGTCTAAGGAAGGAAATGATAAGAATTGACAAAAAATTTGACAAAGAATTTTCACATCATCTTGGGAATATTCTTATGTAATATGGAATTATACTGAATATTCATTTATGTTCTATAAAATTCCATTTAAACTTGGCATATTTAGTATTACATTTTTCCATAGTACATGGAGTACAATTCCTTTAAATGACCAAAGGAGCCCATCTAAATAAGGTATTAAAGATCTGCTTAAAGTCAGTCTTATAAGTAGAATAATCTTCTATTTTTGAGTGACCATTTCAACCGTTACGCCAATAAAGCCTTTCGAAATCCCATCATAATAGTTGACATCGATCATTGGGTGTATTGTATAAGTCATTAAATGAATGTTTTTAAGAATTCTAGAAAATTGGACTCAAATGTTTCCTTTTTATTTGTAAAAATAATGCTTTACCAGATGATTCTAAATGCTAGTTTGTACCACATGCATTATACTTTCCGAAAAGTATTATTCACATCATCACATGCACATAAATGGTGCTTATTTCATTATATTTCATAAATTATTGTGTAATGTTTATTTGCGTTGTGTTATTACCAAATATTGATAACTCTTATTTTTCCGATTTACTGATTTAAAACTTTATCAAGAAATCATCAAATTTTATCTAACAGGTAAAAAAAAAAAATCCCATTATTAAAATAAAATAAAAAAGTCCAATGATGAAATCTTGGCATGCTTTATATGTCAAGTCTAATGATGTAATCTTATCATGCTTTATATGCAAATGTATATAATTAAACAATGAATTTTAAACCATGTGCATTATAGTTGTTCTAAAAAAATCACTAAGTTTGTAATGTTTCATTATCCCATCTTAAATGGAAGTACTAAGGTTCTCGCGGGATAATTTGCATTAAATTTCATGAATCATGAATTCTTTCATTATAATATGTTCGGGGTTATTTCACCGATACTCTTTAAAAAAATTTATAAAAAGGCCAAATGTTAAATTATCAAACTTCACCAAAAGATATCAATCAAATTTTGAAATTTGTCTAATTCGAAAATTCAATAAAAATATTAACTAAATTTTGAGATTTGTTTTAAGCATCAATATGCATATGCGTATGCGTCCACCCGTCAAAGACGTTCTCGAGCTCTTTGGTCCCAGCATCGAAAAAGATGTCAAGAAACCCATTCTGGAGGAATGTGATTCGGCTGATCCCGAATTATATGTTAATCCAACAATGAAAGATGGCCATGTGCTTAGGCAACTGAATTGTTGGATGATATTTAAAAAAGATTTTCACAAAAAAATGACTGATACTGGTCTTTATGGTGAAATTTGCCATGCCTTTAACATCCCGGGCAAGGAACGTGTACACATGGTTGGAGAACTAGTGAACGAATATTGGACGCGTATGACAGAACTTGAGCGAGCTCCATTTAAAAAACTTGCCGATAGGGTAAAAGAAAGAATGAGTTCAAGATTTCCAAATCATCGTCTCCGTAGAAAAAAAAGAAAACCCAAACTTGATGAAATGTTTAGACCTTACCTTCTGAGAAGCGATAAAAAAAAAAAATCTCATCCAAAGAAACAGCAAACTCCAGTAGATCACAAAATGCAAGATGAAAATCATTATTTGTTTGGTGATCCTTATAGTGCATACGTAAACCCCTTTATTAGTGTTAGTGAATTTTTTTTTGTTTAAGTGATACCTAAACTTGTATTTCTTATTTCTTATTTCTTATTTCTTTATGTTATAAAATATATATATTAGTTGTTTAAAATCAAATAAACCTATGATATATTTCTGATTTTAATACGTATAAAGTTACGTATTAATCATTTATTTAAGACTAACTCCATCTTCTATATTTAAGATAATGTAGGATAACTTGAGATCACGTGATAAGATATTCGGTATGAAATATATAAGATATGAATTTTGGTTAGATTTTCTAACTTTACAAAGTTGTTTGTTATAGAAATGATTTATAATAATTTCGATTGTATGTTTCATGATTTTGTAAGATACTCGTTTAAAAATAAATCAATAAATAGTGTTATGGCTAATGTTATACTGATTATAGACATTTGGCCAAAAGTTCTTCATAGTATAATTTGTTGTTCGAAACATAGTTTAATTTATAACTAAGCTACGTATAAACCAAATTTAAGCTAGCAAGCCATAGTTAGCCATGAACTTAAGGCAACATATGTTAATTATTGTGCAATGCAGTTATTTATTAATCTAACGATTATTATGAATCACAGGTAAAAAACTTAATTTTTAACTAAATAATAACCAGTAATTTTTGGTACAAATTATAACTTATTTACTATATATTTACTAGGTAATATATGTAGTTTAGTTAATATATCTAAATGCATATATTACCTAGTGAATATATAGTAAATAAGTTATAATTTGTACCAGAAATTACTAGTTATTATTTAGTTAAAAATTGATTTTTTTACCTGTGAATCGCACCATATAATCGGTTATTATAATTTTGTTGTTAATAGGGTTAATAGAGTAGCTTTGAATTTTTCTATGTCCTTTATGTTTGTTGCTTGTAGAATATTTTTGAGTGTAGAAGGAAGCTGTTCGTCTTTTGAGGCTTTGAGAAATTTGTACGTGGGAAAATTAGGATAAAATTGGAGGTTATAGACTAAAAATTAAAGCTAAAAATAAAGTTTAAGTAAGGTTTTTGGGATGCTAAACATTTTTTTACTTAATATATCTGATCTTGGTCATTTAGACAATTTTTTAGAGATAGCAACTGTGGTGTTTAAACATCACTGATGTGATCTAACAATAAAGTAATTTAATATACAGTATATTGTAATTCATCATTAATATAATTGGAATGATCGAAACGGCTAGCTATGGTTAGTCATGGTTAAAGTTTGCTTTAGGTTAGCTTCAAATTATGTTTAAGCTGTTGTAAATGGAGCAATTATATTTCTATGTCAAGGTTATGATAATCAGAAAATTCAAAATTAGCATTTCTCAAAAATCACTTATTTTCAAAAGTTTGTACAAGAAAATATTGTGATCTAACTAAAAGTTTTCTCGACCAATTTACTATACTAACTCTAACCGAAATATGAGCTATTATCATTAACCTAAACAAATTTAAAGATATGCCGCACGATATCACGTGATAGTAACTTTTAACGGCGCACTAGGAAGGTCATGAACAGACATCTGGTGATTATTCATCTATGTAAAGTTAGGCAAATTATTTCAATTATTTCAAAGATTCGCAATATTTGCAATGATTATTACACATTCAGCATTAGTGATAATATTTTTAAAGTAGTCATTCGACGTTTAATCGTGAATCATACATGTCATTGTGTAATTGTCTTGAAAATCGTGATGCCAATCATGTTGATCAGCATTAGCCTTTTAAGGATATCGATATCTAAAGCCATTTATTTGTTATGATGAATCACGTGAAAATATTAAATGATAAATATTAAAGTAGGTTAAATACTACAAGAATTTAGACTATCCCTTTTAGGTTATGCTATTATTTTTATTAGTTCCATAAATAATAATGTATTATTTACTTAATTTAGTCATTATTAACTAACAATGCCACGATCTGGTGAACAAAGAGCTGAATAGTCTTGCGGAGATTGATGGATAGGCGTAGTGCTTCAGCAATGTATTACGCGAATAAATGCGTGTTAACCTCAAATCGACGATAACATAATAAAACCGCATTCCATATTAATATTCAAATAATAACGTCAATTTCCTATAGCAAAATGCCACGACCAAATATAGCACACAAGAATTCTAGAATTAAATTTCTATTTTCATGCTAAAAACATCTAAAGTATAACTTGCAGATATATGCAATTTTGATATCCAGTAAGACCTTAGCATCTGGTTTTAAACAAAAATTATTCTATTTCCGTTGAATACTTACAAAATTAATTGAAAGTAGACATATTTAGTGTATATCAAAAGGGTATCCTTAATGATCGCCTTATTTTCATGAAAATGTGGTAGGCTATTTGAAATGAGAAAGTAATCGGCTAAAACATGATTAACTATGAATATTATGACAAACGAAGACAAAAAGGACAGAGACAATAAATTATTAAAAATGCTTTAAATTTTATAATTCTGATAAATTGATTTTTTCTTAGAGAGTCAACCCTTTATGCTTTTTTGATATTTTGTTTATATTACCCGTGGGATTACCTTAACCTAAGGGTTTTAAAGTGATAAATGATTGAAGATTATGTTAATGTAAGCATTACACGATTATGCTATCTATGCTTTGTTAAACGTTGATTTTTACTTAATTTGTCTAAGCATATTAACAAGTTACTAAATTGATATCTCAATCGGTTAAAATCGGAATGTAGATCAATGTAGATCGAGAACACAGACGCGCGAAAAAAAATTCAATCACAAATATCAAAACTTTAATTTATCTTTCTGACAGTAATTTTTTTATATTATTCTTTCTTTTTTTTACAATCTAAATTAAAAAAAAAAAAAATCAAATACATACGAAACTAAATGTTACATTTTACAATTTGTAAAGCTATATAACCATCAACACTGTTGTTTTTTGTAAAATTCAGCGAGAAACTCTAATTTTCCAAAACATTAAAATACGATAGAATTCCACTGTTGAATATTTATGGTGGCACTAATTCTTAAAGATGAAATAATATATTGTTACTTTTAATCATTTATTTATTGAATATTTAAAACGTATTTAAGTAATCATTGGTCCCCGAATATTTACATTTTACTTACTGTAATTATATAAAAACTTATACAAACGTGAATATATGAACACAACGGCTAAATTGTTGCATAGATTCGCCTGATTATTAATGTTATATAGTGATAAATTCGAATGTATGTTTACGTACCCAGTACTTTGTACTTCCAAACAAAACTTACCAAAATTAAAATATAAACTATTCTTAAAAAATCAATTCCCCACTTCTTTATTTTTAAAATCCCTTTAAAGAAAAAAAAAAATGAGTGAACATGTATCTTTCGGACACCAATGGTACAACAAACTTTGTTCAAAGGATAAACAATATCCGAGCAATGATGAATATCAACTTATCTTTCAATTTGATAGGGATAAGTTGTTTTATTCCCCGAAGTACACAGGTGAATTTCTATTCCGGAAATTTTATTATTCAAAAAAACCATCAAAACCATCAAGACCACCGAATGCCTTTTTTACGTTTAGAACCGTGCTTGGTTTGGTGGCGAAAGATATGTGTATCTCCGTAGGCGATGGAATAACATTTAGTAGATTGGCCGGCTTTATGTGGGGTGGCGCTAATGATAACGAAAAAAACATATATCATTCATTCTCTGAAGAAATTAAAAAATTACATGATGCCAAATATCCTGATTATAAATACAGGCCTGAACGCAGCAATTCAGCTCGGTACAATTTTTCAAATAAAACCGCTAAAGATTATGAACAAGTACAAGATAATACATACACACCTTTGATCGAATCGAACATTTTACGGCCATCAACCTCCATTCCATCTATTGCTGTAAATTGTCCCCAAATGGCGGAATATGATCCAAACATGTCTCAATCCGTTCGTCCACCTGAATATTTAAGCATAAATGGGGACCTATCACCTCCTTCTCTACACATGTTAGAGGGTGTCCATAATATCATGGCTTATAAAGGAATCTTTAAGTTTTAAGTTTCCTATCGTTTACTCGTAAAAAGTTGGATTTCTCCAAGAATCTAGTTATTTTTTGTCACGTTTTTTCATATACTATCATATCACAAAAAAAAAAAGAAAAGAAAAAGGTATAAAAAACGCGCTATTTACAAAATTCGTTCTATCATTCAACTTTTTTTTTTGAAATCATGAGTTCATCAATTGTTTCACATTCATTCACTTTACATTTTAAATTTCCCCTTTCATTTATAATTAAATTAAATTATTAAGTTCATAACATGACGATAAGCATATATGGTTAAAAAATAAGAAATACAACATAAGAATCATTAATTATACGATATATCTAAATGTAAATATTTTCGGAAATTATCAAGCATTTGCAGTACAAATAACGCAACATTAGTTATTTGTTGAGTCAAAAGGCCAAGATAATTAATTTTTATGCTAAGACGCTTAATTTAGTATTATACTTAACAATGCAATTCTGTATTTTCTCAAATTAAAAATTTAACATATACAATTTTATTTATTAGTTATAAGAATAAATCTGTACTTGCACTTTATTTATATATTACCAACATTATATTAAACCTTTATATGTGTAATAAAAATGCGAATAACTATATATATTTGCTACTATTAACCCGAAAAACTTATACGTAGTGCTTTGTTCTTTTTATTAAGGCTAATTAGGTTTTTTTAAGCTTTTAAATCTAATACGTGATAAGTCTTTTTTTATAATTAAATCAAGAAATGGCTTCCGCGCCGTTCCAGATGGTATTTTGATTTTTTTAGTGTTATATGGCACACTTATACTATACATGAGTTGAGCAATAGTTTACAAATAAAACAATAAGCATTTTTTATTAGATATAAAAAATGTTTTCTGTTTTTAAAATATATAATTATTCCGTCCGAAATTAAGCACTCCTTTGTTGCATGTGGTGTAGACCAAAATTATCATAATGCAGAAAATTTTGCATAGTGCAGGCCAGGGGTGCTTAATTTGGAATGGTCGGTATTCAATAAATATGTTATATATTAGATTAAAAAACTAAATACAGTATATTAATTTATTATAATTAAATATAAATTTTTACAATAAAAAAATAGAATAGATTAAATAGTTTTATATTAAAACAATAAATGTTAGTAAATTGTTTTTAGTAAAATTTTTAAACTTTTGAATTAAAATATTTTAGCTCTTAAATCAAGATTAATAAATTTTTTATTTTAATTCTATAACTATATAGAATTAAAATAAAAATTTTATCAAGTTTAGTTTAATAGTTAAAGTATTTAATCCAAAGCTAAAAAATTTTACTTAAAAATAATTTGCTTAATATTTTCCAAATATTAATTTTAAGTTATAAATATTATATAATAGAATTTATTTAGAATTAAATAATAGTAAATTTTATTAATAATTATTTATAAAAATAATTTATTTAATATTTGAATAAGCTATTTATCATTTTTAAGTACTAACTAATCTTTAATTATTACTACTTCTGATAATTCTAACTTAAACTTCAATAACTCTAGCAATTTTATCCAATTTAATAGTACTTTAACAAATCTTTTTATCAATCTTATTCTAGTATTCTTAAACTAAAATCTAATCTTATATATAACTGGTTTGCAAATTTTCTTTATTATTAAAAAAATACAATCTAATATATAATTACAAATTTAATTCTTTTTTCAACCTTTTATTTTTCTTAAAAAATTTTTTACAATTTTTATTTATAAAAAGATTAAATTTGTTACTTCTATTTAACCTATATTTAAACTTTTATTTTACTATATTATTTATATTATAATTAAACAATAGCTCAAATTTCTAACTGATTTTATCTACAATAATAATTTTAATTAACAAAAATATTATTATTTCTTTTAATTTTCTTGAATCTATTTTCAAAAATCTTAATCTCAAATTTATAACTATTCTTTTTACTAACTAAACTATTTTAAAATTTTTATTTTTTAGTTATTATCTCTTTATATACTACTTATAATTATCTTTAAATTTGTCTTAATATTATATATTTTCATATTTTTTATTAATTATTAAAATTTTATTAAAGCTTTACAACTTAGATTTAAAAGATTTAAAATTGAATCTTTTATTCAAACTACTAATCTTGAACAAAAATATCTTATTATTTAATTGAATATTAGATTTAATATTAATCTTTTCTTTAATATTTCTAAAATATTTTTTTTTAAAAAATTTTGTATTTATTTACTTAAAAACTCTCTTGATTATTTTAATTCTTAGTTTGAAACTTATTACTCTTCTTATAATTAATAATTCTCTTCTAATATTAATAAAAAGAAAATTTATATTTTTATTTAAAATCTAATTCTATCAATATTTTATAAGACAAAAAAGTAAATAAAAATTAATAAAAATTAAATAATAAAAAAAATCTCTACTCTATATTTATAAATATAGTAAAATAATAATAATATAATAACAAAATAATAGTAAAATAATAAGACATTTGCAATATTAGTAACTTAATAACAATATATTAGCAAATTAATAAAACTATTCTATTATTTTATTTTTAATCTTTATTACTAAAAGTAAAATAATAGAAATATTTTATTATTTTATTAATATGTTACTATTATGTTACTAATATCAATAAATAACTTTTATTTTACTATTATTCTACTATCATATTGCTGTTATGCTGCTATTATTTGGTAAATATAAAATAGAATAATAATAATTTTTTTATTATTATTTAATCTTTATTAATCTTTATTTATTTTTTTTAATCTATATTTATTTTTTAATTCTTTAAACACTTTTTGAAATTTATATATTTCAAAAACTTAACTTATTCTATAAATAATATAAAGAATCATTTTTGATTACTAAATTTATTGTATTATCTATAATAACAAACTATACTAATATCTTAATGATAAAAAATTTTATAACAGCACCAAGCTTTTCAATAATATTTTAAACAAATTTTACTTAACATTTTCTATTTAGAATAATAAAATATAAATGTATACAACTTTTAATATTACACTATTTTATAAAATAAAAAACATATTATTTTACTCAATAAATCTATTTCTACTAAAGTACTAAACAAGCTGACTAATTAAGCAAAAAACTTTGTTTTTAAATAAAATAAAGTTAAAACTAATTTTAAAAATTGTAACAAATATTTTTATTAGTATCTTTCTCTTTATTATTATTATTGTTTTTTTTTTTGTTTTTTTTTAAAATAAGGTTTTGTTTATATCTTTATTGATTTGTTAAAGAAGCCTTCAGAGGCTTCTCTGAATATAAATTACAAAACTTATTCTAATTACAAATATATTACAAGAATAAAGCTTAGACTATAAACAGATTTCTATCTAATTTATCTGCAACCTAAACCTACTAGAGTAGTTAAAACTCATCTAGATTTAATAATATAAGATATTGTTTGTAGGATAGCTATATAGTATCATACAGACCAAAGGCCAATTTTACAAAGTGTATTTTTTAGTATTTACAAAGTGTATTTTTTAGTAGTAGGCAGTTATTATCTTCTGTATAGAGTTGATTAGACAAACTATACAGTTGGCAGACTGTATAGTATAGGTTATAATATTGATTAAAGTAGTTATAAAATCTTTTATAAGTTGTAAATCTGTTATTTGGTATAATGTTGTTGTCTTTTTTCTATTATGCTAATTTAGTAGCATATGGTTTTTATATGTGATTATATATTTTTTGTGATATTTTGGCAAGCAGTTTGGTAGTTATTAGAGTTGCAGTTTGATGAGATGTAGTATAGAGTCTAATTGTAGTAATTAGATCTGTTTGCATATATCCTTATAGTGTTGTATATATGTTGCTTTGTTCTTGATAAGCATTGTTGACTGATAGACTGTCATATTGAGTTAGTGAATAGTATAATTGTTGTAATTGTAATTGTGTAATTTTTAGCAATGAGTTATTGTTAATAATTTCAGAAATTGTTTCTATAATAATACTAGTGAAATTTGTTAGGTTAGAGCACAGTAGCCAATGCAGTAAGTGTTCTGGTGCTTGGCAAGTAATGCAGTTGTTGTACTAAAAGCTGTTTGAATATAGTTCATGAAGATGGTGTAGTGTTAATAAGATATTAAGTAGTGTTTTGATCTTAAATGGTTTGCTTTGATTAAGTGAAAAGTTGATATAGTTATTCATTCATTTAGTATTGTTGTTAAGATATAACTATGTTGTGGTGTTGTGATAACCACATAGCAATTATATATGCATTACAGATGTTTTTGATGGCTCATCTAGTTAGTTGTTCAATTATGTATTTTTTATATTTTAAAGTATATGAGGTGTTATATAGATTATTATATATGAAGTCAAAATATGCAGTAGAGTTGTGGTTTGTTTCTAGCTTATCAGCTTCATTGTTAAATGTATTGTTACTATATGCAGATGCTTTGTAAAAGATAACTGTATATTGATATAATTGAATTAGGTTAAATAGTAAATGCCAAATAGACCAGTATGAATAGAAGTATTATTTGTGTATTGAAATTAGATAACTGGTAATTTTGCTGAATTTTGCAATAATTAATTAGGAGTCTGTATAAATTTGTATGTTGCTGTTGCATGAGCATGTATAAATAGCAGATAGTATTGCTATAAGTTCTGTTTTGTAGCATGATGGCCAGAGTTTAATACAGGAAAAGTATGATTAAAGTGTTGTATTATTGTGAATTTGTACCTATCCAATGTTGATAGAGCATCTGTTGATAGTAAGATCAGTAACTGATCTATTTATATAAAATATAAAGTTAGTATACCTCTTATTAAGGTTAGCAATTTTCTGAAGTTTAATAAAAGAAGAATTGACTTTAAATAGGTTAAATATAGATGTATTAGTAAGTGTAATAGTAGATAATGATGGGATTAATAGAGGTAATCATAAAGCAATAGAATAAATAAGGTCTAGATAGTTTGCATTTAAGTTAAGTTTGTTTGTATTGTTGTGTTTTTTCTGTCCTAAGAATTTTATTGCAGAATTAGCTAAAATGTTAAAAGTGCAATAGTTTTGGATTCTGTTTAAGTTGTGTATGTATTCTGTGCATTGTATACAATTGATAGTTGGGAGTGGGTAAAGGCTGATGTAGGAGAAGTCATGTTTGGTTAGCCAGTGTGTAATTGAAATAGTATTGTCATTAGTATTGTATTTGCATGCTTTTTTAATAATTACTTCTTAGTAGTTATAGTCAAAAGTAATTGGTTATAGTTTAGATTTAGAGTTATAATAGCCTGTTGTAAATGTCAGAGAATTAGAGGTAGGAAGGTTTAGTAATAAGTCTATTTGTCTGGTATGGTTGTCTGTAATAATTTTGTTTTCTAATATAGTAAACTATTTAGGTTTTCATTCTGTAGAAATTTGTTCAAGTTTAGATAAAATATATGTTCAATCCAGAAGTGTGGAATTATCAAATGATATAAGTTGTTCAAAGTATAAAATGTGTTTATTATGTAGCTGTTTTTTGAAGTTGTTATAGTTAAAATATGTATATAGAGAGGTTTTAATTGGGGTGTATGGATATGTTAGTATGTAAGATTGTATTGAGTAAGCAAAGATTGTGAACTGCATGTGTCTAAGAAGTTGAATTATTTGAAATATTGTAGTATATTTATTGACTTCATCTATAAAGGGTTGGAGTGTTGAAGGATGTTAGTAATTGACCAAAGATTGTTTTGAAGTTGTTGTAGTCTTATTTGGATAGTAACTCCAAGTAGGTCTGTTTTGTTAAGTTGAAGAGAAAAGTTGCTAATATAATATTGTAGCTATATGTTCTATACATTTTTAATTTTATATATGTTGTAATTAAGCATCATACTGTTAGAAGTAGTGACTGGGAGTTGGATTTGTGTTTGGCTACAGTAAGATATTTTGACAGAATCTTGTTGCATATATTGTGAGATATGACTAAATTATATATTTAATATTCAAAGATGAGTATAATTACATTATTAATAATGTAGCTAGTTTGTTTGTCTGTTATTTGTTTAGTTTGTATAATGTTAGTTAATCCTAATGTTTCTTGTACAATTATTTTGGATATGATGGATTGTGTATTAGTTGCTATATACCAGCATCCTAAGAACTTTAAAGGTGTGTTGTAAGGCTGTGTTTGTATAGTAGTATTTATAAAGTTGAATGTAGATATAAGTTTTGTGTTGAATCTTAAGATAGATTTGTTTGGGTTAACTTTGATGTTTGCCATCTGGTAGAATGTTGAGACTGTGTTAAGAATATTTTGGAGTTGTTGTTAAGAATCTGCAATCTACAATGTATTATCTATATAGGCAAGAATATAAATATTAGTTTGTATTTGTTGATGTTTAAGAGGAAATAGTGAGGTTAGTATTGTTGTAGCAATAGTGTATTTTTTGAATTTTGTATAAATATAATGGATTAGTGGGTCATAATATATTCTCTATAGGGGAAAGGTAATAGTTTCTTCTTAGTTGATTTCATCTTCTATTGCATATGTAGATGTTAGACCAAAGTTAGTAATAACTTGGTTAGTATGTGAAGATAGTAAGTTGATAATTGTAATAACAATAGATGGGGAAAGTTTGATTTTATGTAAGGTTTTTTTCAAAAGAGCAATATTAACAGAGTCATAAGCTTTGCTTATATCTTGTGATAAAAGCCAAAGTGGTTTTTGTTACATGTTGCATCTTTGATAAAGTTGTTAAGTATATGTATAGGGGTATTCATGCTATTGTTAGGCAATGCAACATAGTTGTGGAGATTAAGTATTAGATGCTTTGATAGAATAGATGAAAGTCTGTTTGTTAGTATTTTTGTATATAGTTTTTTGGTATGTTCTATTAGGCTGATAGGGAGTGTGTTGTTAAGGTTTCTATCAAAGTTTAGTTTTTTTGATATTAGATAAATTCTACTATTTTTTTATCATTTAGGAATATTGTTTGTATTAAGACATTTGTTAAGTAAGTGTGTAATTGCATGTAGCATGTATGGTCCACAATATTTAAGCATTTTATAGCTTATTTCAAGAGGTCTATATGCTTTGTTGTTAAGCAGTTGTTTAACAGTATATAAGACTTCCTCTGTAGTAATTAGTTGTAAAAGTAGGACATATCAGTTCATATTAATAGAAGTTTTAGGTTGGTATTCATTGGTCCAATGCAAATTAAATGTCTTAATTTGATAAGGTTGGTGTTTTGTCTATTGGTAGAAGTGTTGTTTTATATATGAAAATATAGTTGGAGGGTCAGTTATAACTTTATTTGCTGTTTTGATGTTATGAAAAATTACTGGATCAGTATGTCAATTAAGGATGCTATTAATCATTTTAGTTAGTTGAGTTAGTAGTCATTCACATCTGTTATCAATTGCTTTATTAATATATTAATGAAAGTGTTAAAAGTTTTCCAAGTTTCTAGCATAATATATAGCCTTTCATGATTATTTAATTTGAGAGATCCATTGTAGTAATAATTGGGAATTTGAAAAAGAGTTTGATATATCAAAATCATGTTTTTGGTTAATATTATAAATTTGATTAATAATAGTATTAGTGATTGGTTAATGGTGTTTAAATAAGTTTTTAATGTTATTAATAATGTTGCCAATTTGTTTGAGATCCTTGTGAAGAGCTGTTGCTTTGGGTAAAAAGATATGAAAAGAGTGTTTTATAATATAATTTTATTAGATATATGTTGGAAAGCAGCATTTATAACAGATGTATATATTTTGTATCAAAGATTTTCTAATATGTCTGTTTTTAGTATAAGTAAGTTAATGTTGTTGCTTGCATATTAGTATTAATTTGATTAGTAAATTCTTCTTATTTTCATTTTGTCATTGCTTGGTAGTTAAAAGTTTTTCTTTTGTATTTGTTTTTCTGTCTGAATTTAAGTACAAAAAGAAAGGTCCATTGTGATATCAGAATTTGGTAATTACTATTAGTAGCTTTGGATGAATCATCTAAATAAAATTTGTTAAAAAAAAAGATTGTATATTCACTGGCCCATATGTAGTCAATTCTGCTTTAATATCTACTACTTTGCCAAGTAACATTGATGTTGTTAGTATGGCTAGCCAGATCATACATATTTGTACTATGAAGGTAGTTAAGAAGTTAATATTTGGTTGCATTAGAGATAATAGTTAGAGTAACTAAGTTAAAATCATCAAGGACAATAATATGTAATTGTTGCTGTAAGGCTTGTTGTATTCATGTAATAATGGTTGATTGTGTTTGCTATCATGTTAGGTTGTTGGTAGATGAATAATAAGTTGAAATGATTCTGAACTTGTAGTTATGTTTGAAGAACAAATCTATTACAATAGCTTCTTCTAGGTGATTAAGTATATTGTAGATATATGGTTGCAGATTATTATGAATTAGGATGCATGCACCTTCTTTAGATGTAGAACTGTTTGACCAGTAATATGTAAAATGTTGGTTATTATAGAATTTTTTGTTTTTAGTTTCTGTTATTTTGGTTTCAATTAGATACATTATTTGTAAGTTGTTTTGAAGGCAATATTCTTCTAATAGAAGTTTCTTTTCTATATTGTTAAAACCTTAAATATTGTAGATAGCAATATTAAGATTAAGTGTTTCATGTGTTTGAGACTTAAGAAAGGTGTTGAGATACTGGCATAGAAGCTTTTGGTTAATAAAAGTGTGTTTTATAATAAGTGCAGTTCAGAAGGTAAGTAGATATAAGCTTCATTAATATTAGTATTAATAAAAAAGGTAGCATAATGTGTAAGATTATGTTGTTAAAGATGTTTAAAGAAGAAACCAATAGTTTGGTCTTGTAAAATTAGAGGTAGATTGAAGTATACAAGAAATTTGTTGTAACAGATTTTAGAGTTGTAGATATGTGAGGATTTGTAATTAATTTTTTTGAAATTTGTATTGTAATTTTCAGAGTTAGGTAATAGAGTAGTCTCTGAGAGTGGGTATTTGTCTTCTACTAAGGTGCTCATTATTTGAAGCTCAGTTTTCACAGCTGTGAAGAGTTCCATAGTCTGCTCTGTACATTGAGTCTAACTGTTATTTGCTTAATTCTCTGTGTAAATAGGCTTTCCTATCTGCCTACTTACATCATTTTTCTTATTAAATACTATGATAGTTTTTTTTAATAAGATGGCAGCTGCATTTATATATTGTGTAGAAAACAATTTTAGTGAAAGAAGTCTAAGTCTGTTTTTCTTCTTTTAAAAAGAAAGACTCTTCTATAGTAGTAGAGATTTTAAATTTGATGATAAATTTATTGTATAGAATAGTTTTAGCTTCAAGAAGGGCTTTTTCTTTATAGAATTTAGTGATCTCAGAATAGTTTGGTGAGTTATCATATGTGCAGTCAAATAGGTAATTACTTATACAAAAAAGTTAGTATCAATAAGTTTAGTTATAATGAAATCAATTGCTTGTTGTTTGTTTATTTTATCTATTGTGGTTTTGGATAGCAGTGTTTTGGTAGATTGATAGGTATTAGTAGAAGTAGACATTATGTTGTTTGGAATTAGTTTTAATAGCATTGGCAGAGCAAATATATTCTTCTGCTTTTGCTGCTAATTCATCAAGTACAGTAGTAGGAATTTGTTTTTAAAATGTAGCTTTGTGTTTGCCTTTGGTATAAAAAATAAATAAGTCAAAATAGAGTTCATTCCATGATTTATTAACTTTCTTAAAATATTTTTGATAAAAGTCATCAAAAGTGTATTTGGTAAGTACAAATGTATTATATTATAAATATGATTTAGTATTGGGTTTTAAATTTGTAAATATTTTTTTTTCTTTTTCTTTTGTGTTTCAGTAGTTAAAAGATAAGAGCATTTAGAGTCTGTACAGATAAGTATATAATAGTTAACTTGTTTAAAGGTTTTATGTCATCTTTCTTGTAGATTATATAGTTCTGCAAATTCATAAGTGCTAGGCATAAGTTCTTTAAGATAGAAAATAAAATGTTGTCTAAATTGGTATTTCTGTATTTGAGATAATTAGATACTTTGGTTTTATCAATAGTGTTCGAGAATTGTCTACTATATAATAGAAAAGTTTTTTTAAACCATTTATTAAAATGGAAAAGTGAGTTTTTTAAAGAAGGAATGTTGTATTTGTTCATGAATAAGGTCTTAAAAATATTAAATTCTAGTTGAATGTTGAATCGAGTATCTATATTAATAGAGAGATATTTTTCATTTTTGTCATATCTGGTAACTTTTGATAATATTTTAAATCTTTTCAGTCTAAATTTAATATATTCTGCAAATTTTATATTATTAATAACTTGATAGTTGTTGGATAAGTATAAATGAAGACAGGCTAAATTAATACAGAATTGTAAACAATTTTCAGTTTTAAGAAGTGGAATGATAGCAGGTAAAGTGAAAATTTCTAAGTAATTAAGTTTGATAAAAATTACAATAGTAAATGTAAAGATGCGTTTTTTAAGAGTTTTTTTAAGAACATTAAAAGGTATTGTAGCAGATTGGTCAGTTGTAAATTATGCTGTTGAATTAAGTTTGTTAAAAATTTAGGTTTGATATTAATCATTTGTCTAATAAATAGATAAAAGCTAGATTTGAGTGCAGAGTAGTTTTTTGTTGCTTCTTTAATGACTTTTTCTAGAAAGAAATTATATAAGTGTTCTTTAAGAAAGTTGAATAGTTTTTATAAAATATCTGTTTGAAGTTTAGTATTATCTTTCATTTCTTTAGTAACTGGAAAGTTTGTTAACCAATCGAATAATGAATTAAGCTTAGATCCTGCAGCTTGATTATAAGATTGTTTTAGTTATTCATATGATTTTTTATTGTTATTGTTGTTTAGGTTGCTTAGATGTTTCTTGTTGTTGTTTTTGTTTTGGTTGTTGTTGTTGCTATTAGTTATTATCAGATAGGTTAGAGTTATTGATATCCATAGCAGTAGTATTAGTTGTTGTATCATTTACTGTATCTTCAATAGTAAAAGTGAAAGGATTGAGTTCAGAAATGAGTAAATTGTTAGTATGAAATTTGTTAAGTGATTGTTCAAGTTTGTAAAATGAAAGTGCTTAGAAAGGTCCTTGTTCTGAGTTGATAATAGGTTGTTTGCTAGCTTTAGACTCAGTTTCAGTTTCAAGACAGAATTTATGACATGGATTGTTATTAAAGAGTTTAGTGTTAGCAGCTAAGTAATATCTATTATTAATTACTTTGCAATTAATAGGTTAATTGCACTTACTACAAGTATGTTGATGTACAGTTAATGCAGATGATGAGGTTGAAGATGGTAAAATGAAGTTGGTAAACTTAATGATTTTGGAAACAAATAATTTTTTATCTTTTGGTTTTTTAATAATATTGGTATTTTGGTGTTGTTTATAGATAAAGTTTTTATGAATAAAAATGTATATAGTATTTTTTACAGAGACACATGACTGTATTGGTAGTAGTAGGTGCTTGAAAATAGTGACAGGTTTTGATACTGCTCTAAGCTCTGTAGTAATGCAGATGTTAGGTTGTCTGTTACCAAATTTTGAATATAATGTTTGTGGCATGTCTTCATAGACTCCAATACAAAACTTTTTGAAAATTTTTTATAAAAATAATCCAAATCAATAGAGTCAGATTCAAAGTTTACTAAGGTCAACATTTTGAACTAGACTTCTTAAAAAACTGAACTTCTTTTACTTAGTAAAATTTTGAGTTATAAGTTTTTGAAATTTAGGTATTATTATAAAATTTATTACAAGATAGGTTTTGTGTTTACAGGAGTATTACTGTGGCTACTGCGACTTATATAACCTTGTGTAACCTAAGTAACACAAGTTGTAACTAGTGTAACTAGTGTAATACAAAGTTATAAATTACAGTGACTACTGTGTAATAGAGTACAGAATTTATTTTTAGTAAATTAACACAAATTATTTTGTAACAAAAAAAGATCTTTTTTAGTTAAATTTAATTTACATAATATAATATTAAATAAAACTAATTTGGGAAATGATTTAAGGTTACATGAAAAACATGTAAAGGAAAAAATTTGAGGATAAGAACAAAAGAATTTTTTAAAGAAATAATAAAAAGTTGAAGTTGTTTTTTATTGTATTTCTATTAAATTTGAGGCTACAAGCTTTATTTTAGACTTGTTTTGATTAGAAAGAAATGTTTTATAACTTTTATTAGAGCAATGTTATGTGTTAAAAAGTTAGTTAATAAAAAATAATTAAAAGTTTAGTTACAAAGGCCAAAGGCTGTTTTAGCAATATTAAACTGTAAGTTTGAAAGTTAGAGACTTGTAACTTTCAAGATATATAAAACCTATAAGCTAAACAAGTTTACTTAAGGCACCAAAGTTAGTTATCTTAATAAAATAACTAGTTATTAATAATTTTGTTACTGATGGATTTTTGTTATATTTGTGTAAAAAAATTTACAGAAAAAAGCTTATTCTTTCTCTTTATTATCAAACTGTTACAAAAACTATAATATACAGTTTCTTTTTTAAAAAAAAGACTATTAATTTACTAATAAAAAATATTATTAAATTTTTTTTTTTTTAACCTTAAGCAGTTATACTAGTACTTTATTAAGATTCTTGAAACTATTTACATTTATAATTATATAGAATTTCCTAATACTTAAGTCTAGCATCACTCAGCCATTCTATTGGTACCTAAGTACAACCTGCTGCACTATCTCAGTTAGAGATAGACTGCTTGTCTAGCTACTTAAAGCCATATCAGAAGAGTCTTTCCCCTCTGTGACAAGTATATCAATTGTCTTTCAAGTTTCTTTCTTCATTTAATTTACTCTTTCCAATTTTCTTTTCTTTTCTTCTTTTTTTGTTATCTTATTCTTCTTTGTTCTTTTCTCTGATCTTCTTCTAGTTCGAGCACCTTTTTTCTTTTTGCTTGTTATATTAATCTTCTTTTTTTATTCTTGTACTTTTTTATAATAGACTCTTCATACTTGGTTATAAAATGTATTTCATACTGTTCTTGTTACTATATCTATGCATTTTTGTATTGCCTGTCTATTTAGAATTTGACTAATCCTTTTTCCAACTTTATTTATTATTAACTCTTTTACTAAAGCTGCTCTATTAGTAATTTCTTTTGCTTTTGTTTTCCTAAATAATGCCTTATATAGCACAAAAGACAGGATTCTAACTTTTTTATTTTCTTTAAGACTGTTCCATGCTGCTGCTGTTGCTACTTTTTGAATTCTCTTCTACAAGTTTTTTTGTCTGATGCAGCTTGCTAGATGTGCTTGGGTTTCCTTTTTATCTCTTTGACATACTTGGCAATCAGTCATTATATATATTTCTGATCTTTTTCTATTTAGTTCTTTTAGCATTGGTAGGCTGTCTATTATGCATTTAATTACTATAGCTCTTCTTGTACTAAGTTTTCTCATTGTGCAATATACATCTTTTGTTCTATTCATCTCTTTCCAAAAGCTTGACCAATCATATCAAGTGTTCTCTGTTTCTGGCTCCAGTACTCAAATTGGGTTTGTTTCTCTTCAACTAGCTCTGATTTTGGCATTTATAACTATTTTACAAAGAAGTCTTGTTGGTATATCAACTTTTCTGTTTTCTTATTTTAAGTGATAACCTGTCTTATTACACTTGATTTTCTTTGTAAATATTGTCCTTCCACATATTGCTCCTTTTTTTGCAAGTAGATCTGCTTTGCCATTCTACTTGTTATTGCTATGACTTTTAATCTTAACTAATTCTATTCTATTGTTCTTGCTTTTGAGTAGGCTTACAATATTCATTATCTATATTATATTTTTCTTTTTTAGAACTTTGTTATCTCCTATTACTTGAATTGCTCTATTAATATGCCTTAATGCTACAAAGCTATCTGTATACACTTCTATATACTTTTTCTCTAGTATAGTTAAAATTGCTAACCATATTGTCACTAATTCTGCTATCATTGCTGAGAGCCAACCTTCAAGTCTCAGTGTTATTTCTTCCTCTGGTCAGTTTTCTTTATTACTAATCTGCACCCAACTGATATCTATTTTTGCTATACTATCTTTTCCTTCCTCTTTATATAATGCTCTATCTGTATAAAGAGTGTATTTGTCTTTGTTTCTTTTCTTGTTTCTCAATAGGGCTTCTATTATGATATCTTCAACTTTACTGTCAAATGCTTGTTTCTTGATTAATTCTGTCTCTAATTCTTCTACTTGTTTAAGTTTAATTAACCTTCTTTTTTCTTTTCTTCATTCTTCTATTGTTCTATTTTCTAGCATTTGTTCTAATATTGCATTGATCTTGTTACTGCCTTTCTCTACTAATACTTCTTTAAGCTATTATTCCATCTTATTCACTTTTCACAATTGTCTGTTACTTGTTTTGTTCTGTTCTCACATTCTTTGCATTTACTTATCTCAGTGTATATCTTGCCTTCTACTTTTTGTAGTAGCCAATGCTCTGCTAAGATCTTTTTCTTTTTCTTCTTTGATATCTTACTAAATTGTAGATTGTGTTTTGGTCCATGTACAATCTATTCTTTCTTTCTTCTGTCTTTAGATATCTTTGTCCAGTTGATCATTAAGGCCTGTGCATTGTGATCTCTAATCTTGTATTGGTTATATATTTCTCTATTTGTCTATATTACTAACATCTTTCCTTCTATTTTACTGAACCATTTGGCTTTTTTTCCTTTACATAACAGTTCTAGAAGACTTTTGAGCTGTCTTCATGTAATTAAGTTCTCCTCTGTTATGTTCACAAGTTGGTTTAGTTATATTAGACCTTATTCATTTATTGTACTACTACTTGCTATTCATAATTTAACCCTAACTGAGTCTCTTATACTTGTTCCATAATCATGTACTCTCTATAGATAATCTTTTGCTTTGAAATTAATTTCTATCTCTCTTGTTTTAACTATTATTCGACAAGCTAAATTGTGTTTTCAATACATCATTTCTTTTGGTCTTCTTTTAGAGTCTCAAATGTCTTTTACTAAGTCTGCTTTTTGACATCTTTGAGCTATTCTAAGTTTTGTTAGATTACCTAAATTGTCTTTTCTGTTAAGTCTTGTGAATAAACTACTTATTTGCTTTGTTGCTATTTCTTGACTTAGTAATTGACAATTACCCAGATCTTTGTATTCAATTATGCAGTTGTTTGTTGTTTTCATCATATTGTACTTATGTTTTGCCAAACATAGTATCAGTGGGAGATTTTGTCGATCATCTTTTCTGATACTCTTGTTAACTACAAAAGGTATTCTAATTTTGAGATTATTACTATATTATTTATATATATGATCTGGCTTATTGTCATTTTTTTATATTTAAGATCTTTAACTGTTTGGTTAATTATTCTTTTTGCTTTTTGCAAACTAGTGACTCTTTCATTCTACTGTTTAGCCAAACTCCTAATGATCTTACAATTTTGTTTTTTGGTTCTTCTGTTATTCTACTCTGCTCAAATATAATTTCTCTATCTTCTTTTTTTAGTCTAGAATTTATTACTATAAGCTTTGATTTTGCTCTATTTATTTCAATATCATTTGCTTTAAAGAACTCTTCTGCAATTCCAAGAATTTTTAGCAGTTGGTCTTTGCTATTTGTAATCCATGTAGTATCATCTGTATAGGCAATTGCTGCTTGTCTATGTTTTGTGATACAATTACTGTCTGCATTTTTTAATGTTTCTTGCATTACTATATAGCTTAGTAGTTTATCTTTTTAAATCCTTTCTAGCAGTGTATCATAAAAAAGCCACCAGACAAGTGGAGAAATTATTTTTCCTTGATCTATACTATCTTCTGTTGTTATTTTTTCTGTTAGACTATAAGCTGTGATTACTTTAAGTTAACATTCACAGAAAAGGTTAATAATATATTTAATTGTTCTTTGTGATACTTTAACTCTTTTAAGCACTTACTCCAAGCTTTCTAATAGAACTGAGTCAAATGCTTTCTTCATGTCTTGCAGAAGTATCTATATTTCTTTGTTTTTTTTTTATACTTCTTTTATTATCATATTTAGCATATATATTGGCTGCTCTATAAAGTTGCCAAGCAGGCCTGCATAATTTGGTTCTTTAAGTATTTCTCTTTCTATAAATACCTTGGCTAGCCTTTTTGTTACCACTTTTGTAACTAACTTTCTAAAGGTCTTAATTAGTGCTATTGGTCTAATATTGTTCAAATTATATTCTCAGTTTACATCTTTTAGGATTGGATAGACTTGTGCTATTTTTTACTTTTTTGGCATTTCTCCTGTTTTTAGAACCAGATTTGCAAAGCCTCTAAAGATCTTTTGTAATTTTCTTCTTACACATTTTATTAAAGTGTAGCTTATACCTAAAATTTCTGAAGCTGTGTTGGCCTTAAGTTCTCTTAATATGTCTTCCTATTTCTCCTTTTTTATTTTTTTTTTAACTTTTTATATCAGAACTCCTTGATTCACTCTTTTGGGTTGTATACTTCTATTCATTCCTCAGGTATCTTTTCTAGTTTGGTTTTTCACTTTCTAAATTGATTTCTGAAATGTTTTGCCAGACCTTCTATAACATCCTTAGGCTTTGTCATTAGACTGGTCTCATCTTCACTTTGGGTTATAATCTGTCTAGAATTATCTTTTTGTATGGTTTGTTTAGAAGGCTAGCAATTATTCATTCCTGGTTAGGTTTTATTATCTTATATCTTTTATTTATATTTTCTTCTATCTGTTTTCTTTAGGCTCATTCCTACTCTTCTTTTCTTTTGTCTTTTAGAATCCTTTGCCAGTCTTTTATATTATCTATTCAAGCTTCTGATTATTGTTTGTGTAGCTTTGATAATGCTACTCCTATCTCTTTACCAATGTCTATAAATTTCTTGTTTATCTCTTCTTTTTCTTTTTTTTCTATCTCTTGGTTCCTTCTAATCTTTGCTCTTTTGATTATTTTTGTAGTTCAGTTATGTATTTATGTTGTTGTGATTTCTTTCAATGATGTCTTCTGTTTGCTTTTGTGTTGAATATCTTCTTTTTTGGAATTTTTTTATTTGCTGCTTCTATTATAGCTTCTTTTATTGCATTTCATATTTAGTCTAGTATGTCTGCATTGTATGAAATGCTTCTACTATCTTTTTCTAATTGCTTTAGTGCTTTTTTCTATTTTAATTAAGCTTGAAGCTCTTCAGCATATTCTTTCCAATCTTTTTGCTTTGCTTCCTTATACAAAAATATTGTTTTTATCTGATCTTTACATTTAATTTCTGCACTGCTCTGGTTTGCAATTATATGCTTTAGCTATATGACTGTTGTTAGTATCTTATAGTTATCTGTTATATCTTCTGCTTTCTCTATATTGGCTTCTTGGAGACTGGCTGCAATTGTTTCTAACAACCAGATATAGTCAATTCTTGTTGCTGCTTCTTGGCTTGACCATGTGTATGCTCTTTTTGTTAAATGCAAATTTCCGAATAAGTCTGTAAAATCTTGCTTCTTAAGCCAATTGAAGATTGGTAGTTTTTTATAATTTGTTGTTTGATAGGTGTGGCGACCTAGTGAAGTGGTCAGGTTGTCAACCCTCCAAGTGGTAGGTTGGGTGTTCAAATCCCATCGACGGCGAAAATTTGGATAATCACCTATGTAATATTCGTATTACGGCAACTGTTACTAACGATTGGGTTAGGATATCTGTAATGGCGGTCGCACCAGCATGACTGGCAGGTTATGGGGCATTCGTGTAACAGGTCACATGACATTGTCCTTTG
>CAJVQA010000140.1:0-42339 GCA_910591915.1 Cetraspora pellucida
TATATATATATAACTATTTTAAATTATTAATAAAGATATAAGCAAGGCCTCACCTTAATACCAAAAAAAAAAAAAAATTTAGTCTTCTAATTAAAATTTAAGTTCAGATATACTGAGTAAATCAATAAAAAAGTTATTTATAAAATTGTCTTGATGAAAATATTAAAATACAATAGCTAAACATATGTAGTTAATATTAGCATGCTTAATATGATCTAACTAATTTTAGTTAAAACAATATCTAATATTGCTTCTAATAGTGAAATGTTTGTATTATAGTACAAAAGAATCAGACTAATTTAGGAAATAAGCCTATATATTGATATTCTAATTTTGGTATTTTCACTAATTATTATCTCTTCTTCACTTGTAATAAGCTGCATTATGACCTACTTCTCCATATTGATAACACCTATAAGAACTTCTAAAAGAAGTTCTTTCTTGATTTTGTTTCTTTTCTATACTATTTATATAATGATGTATGAATGGTTTTCCTTTTTTAATAATATAAGATGCCTTGTAGAACTTGGATGCTAATTGTTTTATCACTGTCTAATGCTTTATTATAGCTGTTTTCATTTTTTTTTTTAATGTGATTTGATTTTTATTTATAGCATGATTATTAATAAATTGAGAAAATTTCTGCAAATTAGAAGCATCTTGTGTATTAATCAGATATAATGAACTTTTCTTTTTTTCTTTGTTTTTTGTATTATTATTTAATATGTTTCTTTTATTTTTTTTCTTATTATATAGCTTTGAAGAATATTAATAATCTCATTATTATCAGTATCTACTGCTAACAATATTGCCTTACGAGCTAAACCCCAAACTCTGCCATATTAATTCTCTTCTGTAAAGCTTTTTTTGTAAGCAGAGTTGTTACTGCAACTGTAAATAGTCTTTGAATTAGAAAAACTTTTCTATTATCATATGTTTTAATATTGCTCTTCTTGCAATTGTATATAATATTCTTATCTTTATATGTCTAATTTTCTTGATAGAAGTTCTTGTACTATTGTAAAGAAATTATTAATATGTGAAAGACCACAATTTTTGAGTACATCATTATATGAAAATAATGCTAACAGGTAAGTTCTCTTGAAATAATCATAAAACATAAATATAAAAAGGATATTGGGTTTAAAATAACTATAAAATATACAAAATAATTTTTTTCTCTAATATTAGAAACCCTTCAAATTTCTTTGATATTTTCTCTTTTGACTTTGTTTATTTTAGCATTAAAAGTAATTTTGTATGCATCATAGTTATTTTTAAAAAATTCATATAAAATTTCTTTTTTAACCTCCTGTTCAGAATTAAGTTTGTCAAGTGTTAGCTCAATTATGTTAGCTATAAAAAACAGATACTGTGTTATCTTATCCTTAATTATATTACTAACAGCTTCTGTAAAATATTTGTCAATATTTTTAGTTACTATTGGAAAAGGTTATAATTAGTAGTAGATGTAGTTGCAAACATTATTAAATTCTTATACTGATGAAATCTATTTTATTATGTCTTTGTATTTAGATATTGATTAATATAATCTGCAAGTTCACACAATATACAATTAGATTTGATTTCTTTTTTTATGATCCAATTATAAGTTTCAACTTAAGACATACTTTCAATGCTATGCATGAGCCCAAAACTAACTACTTGGATCCAGAATATGCAATAAGTAATCTTTTGCCATCAGATATTTATTAATTATATCATTTCAGCATTTTTGGAAAAGTGGCTTACAGAGACTGTTACAGCACTTATAAAAATGTTTTTATAAAATCTTCCTATTTAATGCCTAGTTTAGACTTAAGGTTTTTGAGTAAATTCTGCCTAATATGAAAAATACAGTGCACAGCATAAGTCTTGAAAAAGGTAATACATATCACAGCATCAAGTGCTAGGTCTGCATCAGTAAATATGACAGAAGGTTCTATTTGTATTGTATTTTTTATACAAGTTAAAACCCAAATATAGATATTAAGAGTTTCATTGCTTATTAAGGCCTGACAAACAAGTTGTGTTTTTCTATTATTATTGACAATTACAAATAACTTTAAAGCAATTTTATATATATTAGTTTTGGCTATATTATCACTAATAACTATGTCATAATATTTCAACCATAGATTGATTTGCTCAGATGATATTCAAAATAGTCATATAAGTCAATTATTTTTATTCAATTCAAATTTTACAGACCACTTAGGATCATTCATTTTGCTTACTAACAAGTAACTAAGTAGGTCAGATGCATCATTCATTCTATTTTAGTTTCTTTTCTTTTAAATTTTTAAATAGCATTATTAAGATTACTATCTTAAAAATTCAAATCAAAAAAATGCCTTTTTAGTATACTCTGTTGTACTGTAATAAATAGGTTTCTATATTTAGTCATAATTTTTACTTTTTTAAAACATTTTTATTAAAAGAATGGTATTTAAGTCCAAATTCTTGTGTATCGAGATTGATATTATAATTATGCTTATTTATAATTGTAGTAATAGAAATATGTGTTCCAGATTCTTTATAAGAAAGGTTTGCATGCCATGTACAATTAACTTTTTTTGTTTTTTGTATTCTGTTGTTTGCTATTTTGAGCACTTATTTGATTCTTGTTAGGCTTGTACTTGCCTCCAAATTTACAAATAAAAGTTCATTTATGAATTAATCCAGATTTATTTTTCTCTATATGATATTTAATTATAGCAAATCCATTTCATTTTTTATAATTCTCAAAAAAAGTTTCAACATCTGTCTATGAATTAAATATAGTATCTACAAGTATATTTTCAGAAGCAACTATTATTTTACTGTTTGTAGTAGCTGGCATATCACTATTGTAATTTTTTAAGTCAACATTTATCTGATAAGCCAATGTCTTATTATTATTATTTTCTTTGCTAACATTTTTAATTGATGCTTGCACAGAATATTCAATATTATCAGAACAGATATAGCTTTTCATTTCTGTTGTTTTTTCAGATTATAGTTTGAAATATTGTCTGTTATAATGGTCTTATTTGGTTTCATGATTATTATTAAGATGAAAATAAAAAAATAAACTTATAATGCTCTAAGCTTAGTGATAAAATAAGAGCAACAAAAAAAAGCCAACTTCCAAATTTGATAAGATACGAGTGATGAAAAAATTAACTTATAAGGCTTTAAATTTGGTAGTTTGAAAATGCTAAAAAAAAACTAGATGTATAAAGCTTTAAATTTAATGAAATAAGAGTGACAAGAAAACCAAACTTATAAGGCTCTAAATTTGCAAAGTGAAATGATGAAAAAACCAACTTATAAGGCTTTAGATTTGGTGACTTAAAGTGATAAAACAACAGATTTAATAGGCTTTAAATTTGTTAAAGTGAAAGCAATAAAAATCTAATATATAAGACTCTAAATTTGATAATATAAAAGCAAAGGTTTATAAGACTCTAATCTGGTAATTTGAATGTGATAAAAGATCAAATTTATATGGCCTTGAATTTGTAATTTGTGATTGTTTACTATGTAATAAAGTATGTATATCACATAATGGCATAATTTGTTAATTTATAAGCAATGATTGTGTAGTTTTTATAATAGCTACAACTTAAAAAAAGTGTTATTATATTATATAATAATCATTTTGTCTATATTTATTAATAATGTTATTTCATTTAAATAACTTTTTGTTATTTGATTACATGATCATGTATATGTATTTAAAAGTGAAACTAAGTATATTTCATTAAATTATAATAATTACTATAAAGCAAAATTAATAATATTGCAAGGTATAATATATATATTTATTCTTATTTTAAAATAAAAACTGATTATTAAAACTAAATTTATATATATATTTTTTAAGTTAAAGTTTTTATCTTTAGATTGTAACTTTTTTATTCAAGTTTGCAAGACATAGATGCCTTCAGAGACCTTTTTACATTGGGGGTTACAACTAGTTACATATGCATTTTTGGTGTATATTTAAATAGTTTGCCTATATATTACTATACAGATTTTATATTAAATATTATACTTGTAAGCTAACTATAGATTTTGCCTATTTAAACCTTTTGCATATGCAGTTCTTTTGTATTATAAAAACATTTCAGAGTGCCATTTATCCAAGTTTTTAATATTCATTAGTATCTTTAGAACTACTTTATTCTTAACAAAAAACTTACTAGAGTCTGCTATATCTTACATATAGCTAACCTAGTTTTATGCAATATACTATAGTTATCTAATATTTGTAATTATAGAAGTTATCTGTTTAACTGCTATATTACATTATTTTTATTCTTATAAAGTTTATTAGAGCCCTAGTACTTATCTTTTTAACATCTTCTCTATTATATATATATATATTTTTTTTTTAAACCTTAAGCAGTTATACTAATACTTTATTAAGATTCTTGAAACTATACATTTTTATAATTACATAGAATTTCTCAATACCCAAGTTCAGCATCACTTGGCCATCCATTTGGTACCTAAGTGCAACCTGCTGCACTATCTTAGTTAGAGATAGACTGTTCATCTAACTACTTAAAGCCATACCAGAAGGGTTTTCTCCCTTCTGTAACAAGCATATCAATTGTCTTTCAAGCTTCTTTCTTTACTTAATTCAGTTTTTCTGCTTTTTTTTTCTTTTCTTCTTCTTTTGTCAGCTTGTTTTCCTTTATTTTTCCCTCTGGTTTTCTTCTTATTCAAGGACCTTTCTTTATTTTGCTCATTATGTTGATCTTTTTTTCCTATTCCTGCACTTTTCTATATCAAACTCTCCATATTTGGTCATAGAATGTATTCTATACTATTCTCGTTACTATATCTATATATTTTTGTATTATTTGTCTATTTAGAATCTGTTCAAGCCTTTTCCTAACCTCTGTTGTGACTAGCCCTTTTATCATTGACCTTTTGTTTCTGATTTTTTCTACTTCTGTTTTTTCAAATAATGTTTTGTATAGAACTAAAGATAGAATTCTACTTTTATCACTTTCTTTAAAGTTGTTCCATGCTGTTGCTGTTGCTACTTTTTGGATCCTCTTCTACAAGCTTTTTTGTTTGGTGCAGCTTGCTAAATGCACTTGAGTTTCCTTTTCATCTTTTTAACAAACTTGACAGTCTGTTACTACATAAATCTCTAGTCTTCTTCTATTTAACTCTTCTAGTGTTAGTAGACTGTTCATTATGCATTTGATCACTGTTGCTCTTCTAGTACTAAGTTTCTTTATTGTACAATGTATGCCTTTTGTTCTGTTCATTTCTTTCCAAAAACTTAACCAATTATGTTGTATGTTCTCTGTTTCTGGTTCTAATGTTTGGATTGGGTTTGTTTTTCTCCAACTGGCTCCAATTCTGGCATTCATCACAATTTTGCAGATCTTCTTTATTATTCTTTACTAGTTGCAACTTAGAACTAATAGACTTTTTAGATTTTTAATTTAGATGGCCTAGTATAGTATAGCTTAGTATCCTTTTTCTTTAATAATTCTGACAGTCTGGTTGGTAATATGCTTCTCTATATAGTCTGTTTCTATAAAGATGCTTTATGGTCTTTAACTAGTCTGATGATACTGTTAAAAGTTTATATTATTTTTTTACTTAAGAATTTTTAAGTAGGTTTTCAATAGAGGTCTGCAAATTTTTTATTTTTAAGACTTAGCCTAGCTTGCATTTAAAGTTAAAATTTTTTTGCTAGCCTAACTCAGTTTGCATTTAGAGTTAAAATTTTTTTGCCAGTCTGGCTTGACTTAGCCTGCATATATTAAATTTTTTTTTGATCTAACCTAATCTGCAAAATTTTATATATAATTTTGCAAAATTTTCAATTTAGTTTGGCTCACAATTATAAAATTTTGCAAATTTTTTGGTCTAGCCTAGCTTGCAATTATAAAATTTTGTTTCAAACCTGGTGCAGTTCATAAATTTTTGTAGCTTGAACTGGGCCTAACTAGACTGTAAGACCTAATATAGACCTCTAGTTTTTAGCTTCTTAGTTTTTTAGTTTTTTATATCTAATAGTATTATTATGTATTTGTATTAAAGTCTTATGCAACACTAGTTAAAACATTTTTTTATATATATATAATGTTACATTTTGCACAGATGTTCTAAGTTTTTAATAATAAGTAAAACCTAACTTAGTGTATTTGGATAACAGCCACATAAGGCCAACTGATTGACAGAAAACAGTTACTATAACACAGATTAATTTTTAAATTTTATTGTAAATAAAATTTGAATATTAGATCAATTACTTAAAAGATAACAATCCAATTACTATACTAGAATTATTATTCTTAAAAACTAAATATTTTTAAAATAATACATATGTGTTTTAAATAATAAAATTAAAATTAAGCTATTAAACAAAAATAAACTTATTATATTATTAATAATTAATATTTTGTATAATACAAAATGTTTTAAATTTAATTTATAAGGGTGTAGTGATCTAGTAAAGTGGTCAGGTTGTCAACCCTTCAAGTAGTAGGTTGGATGTTCAAATCCTATTGATAGTAAAAATTTAAATAATCACCTATATAATATTTGTATTATGGCAACTGTTACTAATGATTGGATTAGGATACCTGTAATAGCAGTCATATCAGCATAACTGGCAGGTCATGAGGCCTTTATATAACAGTTATGTAATATTGTTTTTTGGAACAAGGTCTGTAGTTATATGAAGAAATACAAACTGGCAATTGGGTAGTGCAAACACTAGATAAGTTCTTGTAGTTATATAAATTTATTAAAATTAGATAACAAAAAATCTATTTAAGAAGATCTGAGTAAAGAAATAACTAGATCTTTGATGGCTCTACTGTAAAGACTAGTCTGAGAAAACAGATATCAAGATTGTAGTATCTGGTTATAGTAGCTAAATAAACAAAAACCTCTAAGTTGAAAGTCTCAAAAGTATTACCAATCAGGCTGCCAGAACAAACTAAAAAAAAAAGAATATTAGACTGATCTGATGTACCAATAGACAGATCATAGTTTTACATAGGCTATCTGAATTAGGTGTTTAGTAAAAAGATAAGTGAAAAGAAGAGGTATACTAAAGTACTAGGGTTATGTTAAGAAGTAAATGCTAGGATCTAAGTGAACTTTACAAGAGAATAGCAGTTTAATAATTAAGCCCTAATTACAAGTGTTAGTTCTGCTATAGTAATACCTAGATCAGTTATAAAAATAGATACAAAAGGCTCTAAAGAGTTTATCTTAAAGATAAAATAATTTTAAGATTAAGATAATAATCTGAGCATCAGATATGACCTAGTGAAGTTAATAGGTTTGCAGGTTTAGAGTATTTAAAATAAAATATTCAAGCAAGAGTATTAGATATAGCAATTAATAGAAATCTTTGTGCAGACTTCTTAAATATGTAATAAAAAAAGTTATACATATAGCCAGTTGTACACTCTTCTTGTAGTGGTTTACTAAACCATATTTATTATTGTTAAATAAAGTCAAAAGACTCAAGAGATTACCTTAAAAAAAAAAATTTATTTTATTTTAAAAGTAAATATACTAAACATAATAACTAATTTAGTTTTTTTGAACTCTTTTTAAGTAAATTGTTATATAAATATTTTAATATTGAAAAGTTAATAAACAAAATATATCACAATTATAAAAAAGCTTTTTTAGTATATATACAAAATAAAAAACAAATAAAAATAAATAAAACAGCTATGTTAAGATATAAAAAAAAGTGTTATTACTAGTTATTAAGAAGTTTGAATATTTATAGATTGGTTTGTTATTAATTCATTAGTTTAGTAATATGCAAAAGTAAATTTAAAAGCAAATGTTAAGAAATTGCTTATTCAAATTTACATTTAATTTATAATTAAATATGCAGATAAGATTATTTTTTAAATATTTAATTATAAATATAAAATAAGTTAAAAAAAGCCACTTTTTTGTAAATTCGAAATTGGCTTTGTTAAACAACATTTTGTTTAACTATTTTGAATTGTGCTAATTTTGAGATTTATTTATTTATTTTTTTATAATGCCAACTTGTAAATTTGTTTATTAACTTTAATATTATTATTATAATTTTTATATTTCTATTTATATTATTATTTATTTATTTTTTTTTTATTCTTTGACAGCCTTGTCGGAGCTTTAATACAAAATTTTACTAATTGAAACATTATCTATTTCTAGTAATCCACCTTTGCAATTGCAAGCCTGGCATCATTCAAGTACAGAGACTATACTTAAATGTGACTTGTTATACCAACCTATTTCTAGATTGGGAAACTTTGTCAGCTCTGTCAAGAACCAAACCAGAATAGACTATTTCTATTCTGTATTATTTCATCTACACCTTTCATAAACAACTGCCTATGTTCTATTTCTCTTTCTTTGTATTTTTTCTCTCTGATCTTATTCACTGATGTTTCTTTACTTTTCATTTTCTTTATATTTTATTCACTATTTTCAATCATCTTGTCTCTTCTTTGCTTTAATTTCATTATTATTCTATTTTCTTCTTCCTACTCAATTACTGTTCTACATCTTTGTCACTAAATTTTTTTACTGAACATCTTTTCTACAATCTTAACATATAATCTGATACTCTGCTTCACAGCTTTATATAAAATTTGTTTAGCATACAACTTCTTAAACATACTTTCAACTGCTAACCTACATATGCATGCCTCTCTATGTTTAATTCTATCTACTTCTGTTTTACCAACTAATATTCTTTTTAAGTCATGTCTTGTAAGCTGCACTTGTTTAATTTGTTAAATTTTTTTTATACTAACCAACATGCTAACTCTTTGATATTATTTCAATAACCCTCATATTTCTTGCAAATAAACAAATGCCTTGATGATTCTATTTCTGTTTTGCACTCTTTACAAATGTCTGAACTATACAAATCTGATACTCTTTTTTTTAACACCTGAAGCACTGGCAAACTATCAGTAATGCACTTAATTCTAAATAAGATTCTCTTGCTCTCTTCTAATGATTTACACTTATTTCCTATTAAATTTCTATTTTCTTTCTATAACTGTTTCCAATCACATTGTGCTTCTGTATCTGGTTCTAGCTCTTTTGTTGCACTTGAACAATGCCACTCAATACCATTCATCATGTTCATTAATGTCTTGACAAACTTTCTTGTTGGTATCTCTACTACTGTTTCTTTTCAAAATAATGCATATAGAAATCTCAAATTTTTCTCAAGTTTCAAATCTGTAATCTCAATTTGCTGTGCACCTTTTTTTGCAAGCTTATCTGCTCTTTTGTTCTATAATATTCCACTATGTGCTTTAACTTTTATTAATGATAGCTTAATGTTCTTTAACTTGCATATGTCTTTAATCTTTGTAACTAATCTAAAGTTCTTACTTTTACTTTAAACTCTAATATTATATAGTGGCTTCTTTCTTTCTAGGCTTGCAATTGCTGCTGCACTATCTAATTTAATAACTACCTTACTATTACATTCTACAACTAATACTATCATCCACACTGCAGCTAACTCTGCCTTTGTTGATAATAGCCATTTTGCTATTCTAATTTTCCCTTTCATTACTAATCTGTTCTCATCTTTGCTAATCTGAACCCAACTCACACCTATTCTACACTTATTTTTTTCTTTTACTAGTGATCTGTCTATATAAAAACTGTAATTTATACAATCTACTTTCATGTTTTCCTTCAATTGCTCCAATAACAATATTTCTAGATTACTATTAAAACCTTGCATTTTTAACAAACTAATCTCATGCATATGTATTTCTATTTTCTTATCTATGACTTTTTCTTTACTATTACTTCTATTCTCTATATGCTTTCCTTATATTCACTTAATTCTTCTAACAGAACTGGAATCTTCTGATTGTTCTCTTGTCTAATTTCTGGCAGTATGCCTGCTATTTCTTTTTTCTTAACCCAATGCTAATAGCTAATTGCATCTTTTCCATTATTCAAGTTGCACTTTTCACATTCAACTAGCACTGAATAATTTTGATTTTCAGTTTTAGATATGCTTTAGTAATTTATAAATACATCTTTCTTTCATTTTTTAATTACTCTGCTATTATTGAGTTCATATTCTCTTTATTTACTAGTACCTATTTATGCCTTCTCCTATCTTGTGTTAACTTTTTGCATATAGATCGCATTGCCATAATGTTTATGCTTTGTGTCTGAAATTTTGCTTGAACTGTTTTGTTATCTTGATTACTTAACATTTTCTGTTCAATTTCTGAAAATCACTTTGCTTTTTATCCTCTTTGTGTACTTGTTTATAATGCTCTAAACTTCTTTCATGTAATTATTTTCTTCCCATCTTGATCAATTAACTGTTATGTGAAAAATAATCTATACTTCATTAACCTTCTACATGCCATTCTGAATATTTTTTTTTCTATTACACTATGTAAGGTTTTATCTGTACCATAAACCTGTCAAGGATCACCTTCTCTCTTTACTGTTACACCTATTTCTTTTGCCTTAAGTATAACTAGACATGCTAAATTACTTTTCCAAATCTACTATAAGTTGCTTAACAAATCTACATCTAATTCTTTTGATACTAATTCTGCCAGAGCAAAGCCTTGTTTTACTCATATTTTTGTTATTTTACTAATTTGATTTTGCTTATTTAATCTTCTTTGCAATGATACTAATTGATTATTAAATATCTTTTAACTTAATATCTTACATCTTTCTAGATCTTAATGCATAATTGTACTATTTTTTGTAGTTGATACCAACCCTACTTTGTTCTTAATTAATCTAATTACTGGTTGATATAAGTGTATTAGCTTCCTTTTAGATGCTTTTGTAGTTTGCAACATATATATTAATTTTGGTATTATACATATATTATTGATGTATATTAACTAACTGATAGTTAACTTCTTAAATTGTATACTATATATATACTGCTATATAATTCTTCTTGTCTTTTTAACAACTAAAATTTCATTCACTTCTATACTTAGCTACACCTTTAGCATTCTTGTCAATGCATACTTTTTTTCAACTTGTAGTTGGAAATTATTTATTAGAACAGACTTCTTATCTCTTTTTGTTTCTGAATTAACTACCAACAACTTTGACTTAGCACTATTGATTTGAATATTATTGAATCTAAAGAACCTTTGTGAAATCTAAATAATTTCTTGCATCTCTTCTTTACTCTTTGCCACCCAAGTTGTATCATCAGCATATGCCACTGCAGCTTGTCTTGCCTTTTTTACTTTAACTCTGTTTATTTGCAAGTCTAGTACTTCGAATGACTTAATTTTATATCCTAACTGCTGATCATCTTAAATCCTTCTTAATAATGGATCATAAAATATTCTCCAGACTAATGGTAAAATTGTCTCTCCTTGCTTAATCCTATCTTCAGCAATAAATATCTTTGTCAACCCAAATTCTGTTATAATGCTAACTTCTCTTCTGCTATGTAACTCTGTAATAAATCTTACAATTTCAACTAGCAACTTAATTCTCTATAATGCTAGCTGCAATAACTTCATTAAAACTGAATCATATACCTTCTTTATGTCTTGCATCAACAACTACAACTCCTTATTGCTTTCTTTTGCATCTTCTCTTATTATTTTTACAATATGAATTGCTTCTTCTATTGAGTTTCCAGGTAGACTAGCAAAGTTTGAACCCTTGAGTATCTCTCTTTCTTTTATTATATAAGACATTCTTTTTGCTATCATCTTGGTTAAGCATTTTTTAAATATTTCTAAAAGTGCAATTGGTCTAATATTACAAAGCTTGTAACCCCAATCTTCATCCTTTAGGATTAGATATATTTGCACTAACTTCTACTTATATAGTATCTTTCCCAGTTTCAAACATGTATTTGCAACTTTTCTAAAGACTTCTTGTGTTTTATCACTTGTACTCTTGATTAGTTTGTATCCAATGTTTAACATGTTTGATGCTGTCTTATTTTTTGTTTCTTCTATTGCTTCTATCTATTCTTCAATTGTTATCTCTGCTTTCAACTTCTCATATCACTCTTCTCTGACTTCTTTAAGTGACTTGTAAAACTCTTTGATTACTTCTTCATCTTCAATGATGTTTCTCTTTTTAAACTGTTCACTGAAATGTTCTTTCGTTTGTTCTAATACTGCACTTAGTTTACTAACTAATACATGTCTATCTTCTTTTTGTTTTAACACTCGATTGATTTTAATTTTGTTGTATAGTTTGTCTAGAATATTAGAAAGCATTCTTCCTACTTCTTTATCAATCCTCTCATATCTTCTATCTACTGCAGTATTAATTTCGATTTTTGTATACTTATCTTCTTCCATCTTCTTTGCTACTTTTAATGCCTGCCACTGCTTTTTCATTAACTGATACTACTCATCAAGATCTGTTGTTTTGCCTTCTCTTACATAACCTATTTCTAGTTCATATTCTATATTTATTTTATCTACCTCTATATTAACTTTCTCTAAGTTTAGTTCAGTTCTTTCTTTCTTAGCCAACTTCTTAGTCTTCTGCAGTAGTTTACTTAATGCTACTATTCCTTTGTACAATATTGTTGTTCTTTTCTTTCTTCCAACATTGCTATTTTTTTGGATTATCTTTTTTTTCAGTATATTTCTGTTCACTGCATCTTTTATTGTACAGAATACTATATTCCATATTTTGTCTATATCAGTACTATACCCAACTTCTTTAAATACTTTAAGTCTACTGTTTTTAGTTAAATAATTTTCAAAATCTACTTGGTAATCTTTTCAATTTTCTTTCATCATCTTTTCATACAAATAAATTGTTCTTGTTATATCTTTTTTCTTCATTTCTGCTACATTATATGTTTGACTTAAGTATTTGAACATTAATATTGCACAAACAATGTTATGATCACTTGATGTTATATATTCTGTATCAATTATTTCTGCCTGTTCTAAACCTGGTTGTAGATCTTCTGTAATCTATATTTGGTCAATTCTCATTTGTACATTATGTTCTGCTCAAATATAATCTCTTAATTCTAGGTTGCAAATTCTATACATATTACCAAATCTCTGTCTTATCATTCATTTATGTAGTGAAAGCAATCTGCTACAATTATTTTCACTACTATTTAACTTATCTAATTTACTATTCACTATATATTTAAAATTATTCATTACTATGAACTGCGATTTACTTGCTCTCTCTATATACATATTTACAATTTTTTGTTGTAACTTTCTTGTTTTTTCTTTGTTACTTGGGAGGATATATACTACCACTATTGTTATTTCTATCTGCTTAAAGTAGAACTTTGCTCCAATTAAGTATTTCTCAAATCTACAGATTTTTTCTATATGTTTTTCTTATTTTTGGCTTATTAATAACCTAACACCTGATTCTTTCTTCTTTATAATCTCACTTTGTGACCAAACACCTCTATAATAATTGTCTTCTAAATTATATTTCAGCTCTTTACTATTATTATTTGTTTCTACTAATCCCAGAATATCAACTTTTTTTTTTTCCTACTTAACTATTGTTCTTAGTTTGATCTTGTTATGCTTTATTTTATTTATATTGTGACATGCTATCTTAGCATTTGTTATCCCTTTTCTATTTTTGTTATATCTGTTTACACTATGTGTTAACTTCTCACTACTGCTCTCTAACTCTGTATTCATCAGAGTGTATACTTTTTTTTCCTATAACAACTTTTAAGAATGATTTGGGAACAAGCCTTCTAATTGTCTTTCTTCAATGTTATCTAATCTTCTTAATATTCTACTAAGAACCTCTTGTAGTTCACTTTTCAGCTCCTTTACATCAACTGCTTTTGTCTGCATATTATCATTATCTTTCTTGTTGACTTCTTTATCTTTTCTTTGCTGAATTTTTTTATTACTCTCTTCTTTCTTCATGTTTTCTTGACTTTTCAATTGTCTTCTATACTATGTGCTCCTATTCATAACATGTTCTTTTACATCTTTGTTTTCTTCTCTTTTAGTTTCAATGTTTTTGAATGCTCTTCTGTTACACCAATCTAATCTTGTATTATAATAGTATGACTCCTTATTGGTGGTCATTAACAAGTCTTCTTCTGTCTTGAAGTAGACTAATACAGTTTTCTATTGATTCTTGTTTCTATTTACTGAAATATAAACTACTTTTGCCTTTACTACTTTTAGTTGTCTTAATAATAACACCTCTATTGCTGTTATTAGAACATTTTTGATTATTGCCTTATGTGTTGCTCTACTTTCTAATACCTTTCTTGCAAAAGTACCTAGAATAACTTTACATGTTTTGCTTTTTTCAAAATGCACTGACCATGCCTGATCAAGTATTAATTTTCTATTCTTGTTTCTAAACTTAACAGTAAACATTGCCACTTTACTGTTACCACAAGTTTTCTACTGGATAAACCTAATTCTATTATAAAACTGAAAATACTTTCTTATACATGCTGGTCTTACATCTACTGAAATGTCCCACATTGTATAGATATTATCTTTTAATATACTATTTACATGTATTTTTATTGGCTTCTCTGTATCACTTTGTTCTTTTATTTGTTCATTTTGTATTTGTTTAACATTTATAGTTTAAATTTCTTTTCTTCTTTGTGTTCAACTTCTTCTTCATCTGTCTTATATTTCTTGCTTGTTTCTATATTATTGATTATGTTCTTCTGCTGCTTGCTTTCTTCTGTCTTAACTTCTTTCTCTTCTTTATTTTTTATTACTAAGCTTTTTCTTGTTTGTTTTTTTAATATACTATAATCTATATGTCTACATTCTTGCTTTAGCAATATCTCTTTCTTTTCTTTGTCTTCATTTAATTGCTCTATACTATTCATTTTTAGTTTCTTACTGTCTCTTACTCATACATACTCATAGTAATTATATACTTCAATTAAGTTTCTAAACATACAAACTAAAACTGCTTCAGTGCCGACTAGTCTGGCCAATTTCTCATCTTTTCTTAATACTCTTAATTTATAACTATCTAATAATTCTTTCTGTACTCTGTCAGATTTGTTAAACAGATCATGATACTTTTCTAATTTTTTACACTAGTCGATTTCTGTAGATACTGATTGAACTTTTTGTATTATACTTTTTTGCATTATTTCTATATCTTATCTGTATATATTCAACACATATCTTACTATATATATCTATGTTTATTTGTTTATCTATGAGATTGCACATCTGTTTATTTGCTTTGTTGTATTTATTGTTTACTTTAACTTGCTTTATATGTCACATGTGTGATCTGCAATACAGGGTTTTTGTATTTTTCTTTTTTTCGACTAAAAATTTATATTAAAGAGCAAAAATTTTTTCTAAAAGTTAAGACTAACTACTATATTGTTGTCAACTTGGTCTACTATTTTAATAAACTATATTTAATTTCTTCCTAGCTTTAACTTTGCTTAGTTGACAACTGTGCTTTTACTTGCTAGCTTTTGTGATTTCTATAATTTTCTTTCTGTTCTAATTTTGGTTGTGAAGATCAGTAGAAAGAGTTTTTTAAAATTTTTTTTTTAATTTATATTATTATATTACTATTGCTATAATTACTCAGTATAACATTATATCTATATTTCTTTATTTTATTATAATATTCTAATTATTATTACTTAACTAAAGTAAAGTTGTAGCCATTTTATTATACTATATTCTTTAATTCTGTCTAACTATAATTCTTTATTTATTTTTTGTAATAATCTTTTTTTTTTCTAAATTAGTTAATTCTAGCAGTTTTTTGCTTTTCTTGCTACCAATTTGATATATATAGCATAGATTGAACAAATAAATAAAAGATAAATAATAGATAAATATTAGAAAAAAAATCTGCCAATATTTTATTCTATATTCATTAAATAATAATAGCATAATAGTAGTATAATAGTAGAATAATAGTAAAATAACAGAAGGTTTGTTAATATAAGTAATATAATAATTACATAATAGCAAAATAATAAAACAGTTCTATTATTTTACTTTTAGTCTTTGTAACTAAAAGTAAAATAATAGAACTGTTTTATTATTTTGCTATTATGTTACTATTATGTTACTTATATTAACAAATCTTCTGTTATTTTACTATTATTTTGCTATTATACTGCTATTATACTATTATTATTTGGCAAATATAAGTTAAAATAATAGCAAATTTCTTTTCTGTTATTTACCTATTATTTATTCTTTATTTATTTGTTTAATTTGTGCAGTTTTTCATATATTAATATTGATTAACATAGCTAAATTTATTAATATTTTAAATTATTATCTGCAGCTACTATATACTTTTTAATATATTCTTATAATTGTTATATTATCATACTTTTAGTTTAGTATTGCAAGAAGGTTTAAAATTTTAACTTATTGCATACAAGTATAATAATTATCAACAATATTGTAATATACAACTATTGTTTTGCTTTTTAAAATTTTATAATATTTGCCAAAGATGTTTTAATTTTAGTTTAACTAATTCTTTATCACAGATCTTCTTTGCATGCACTACTTTGCTCACTATTTCAGTTTTAAATACATTAGTACTATCCTTTCAATTAAGTATTTTGTAAGTTAGATACAAAAATGTTGATATTATTCTATCTTCAAGAAAACTTACTTGTACAATACTTTATATAATAAAGCCTTCTGTAATACTACTGTTATATATAATGACTTTTTTTTACAAAATTAATCTTCTTTTAGAAATTTCTAATTCATTTTTTATATATTTTAAAACTTTCACTCTATATCATCCTAACATATATGCTTTAAACATACTTTACAACATTCAACAACAATAGCAAATTTATATATTAGATCAAAGCATAAATTCACCTAACTTCGACAATCACAGTCTAAAAATCTGATTACAACAAATTCAAAATGATGCCAACTCAAACAAATCAATTCTACTAGAACAACCTATACTAACCACAAATGAAGTTAAAACAAATACAGCTCAAATGATACTTATACTTCATTTATTAAATATTCAGCTAAAATATACAACTAACCTATAGCTTATTTCCAAACAAACAAAAGGCATATCTATTAACCAAATCCTTTATTCAATAAAACAACTATACACAATTAAAGAAAAACTAAATAACTACAACATAACCTGTATCAAACAATTTCTTGACTACTTGAATTACAATATCTTAGACTGGATATCATTTCACTATAATATACAAAATATATCAAGAAGAAAATTACCAAAATGGTTTAAAACAATCACAGACAATATAGTCTTATCAACAAACCTATCTACAATATTAAACTATCCTAACCTATACATCTTCATAAAAATTAATACTATGATCCCACAATAGATAATTATAAAATCACAACAATTTGGAAAATTAATGAGCATCACCAATAATCAAGCCAAAATTAAACACTATAACACTCATCTACTAAATGCTTAACAACATATACCATGTCTTGAATACCAAATCAAAAACTCAAAATTCAAAACAACCTACTGCTATTTTACTAGCTCTATACATCTGACTTTCAAAATTCAAGTTAACTGCTACAAACAAATTCATGCAAACCTTAATTGTTTATATTTCTATCAAACAACTATACAACCCAAACAAAATTACAAATATTTACTCCCAACTTCAAAATATCAAACCAACTATTGACTCTTACAAACTTTTGCAAATAACCAAGAAGAAATATAGAAATTATATACAACAAGTTTATTTCCAAAAGAACTAAACCTCAAACTTACAACTACTTTCAAGAAAACAAATAGACACAACACTTCTTATACTCAACTATCATTTCAACATAATAATCATACATGGCATTGCACCAACCAAACATTTTCTTTTTCAGTTTATGCAATGTTTACAATGCTTACAATAATTTTTATAGTAATAACAAAAGAGATGAAAATTCAAATATTAACTAACAAAAACAACATTCTTACTAAAATCTTAATAATGCTTACAAGTTTATCTAAACAGAAACACCAACTAAGAAAAACTCCTTTTAACAACATTATTATTCTTCTTAATAGTATTATCTATAATAAAAACTTAAAGATTAAAATTAACCTAACAGAAAAAAAAATCAGCACAAAAGATGCTTTCTACCAATTCTTCACTGATTTGTTACCTAATATAGTACTGAATATTACTTTTACTTCCTTTATAATGAATATATTAACTACATATATGATTCACTAAATACCTAAAATCTTACAACAAGCAGAAGCAATCTTCACATGGAATAACCAAAAGCACATCAAATATATTACTGACAATCTTTCTAACATTAATTGGAAACTTACTTTTGAATATCTTAATTTCAAAAACAAACCTCTTAGTAGACATACTGATTCTATAAAATCTACTTTACAAACATTCAAAATCCTAACTTCAGAACTACTAACACATTTAACTTTCATAAAAGAAATCTAACAATCTACACCAATCCATATTGTGCAAAGTGTCTGAACATATTAGAAGACACAATGCATATGCTTATCTGCTCATACAACCAAGTAGAAATAAAAAAAATAATAAAAGAAGCAATAACAAAAACTTGTAAAGATAACAAAATCAAAACAACTATATCAACAAATCTAACTCAAGAAATCCAAAACATTCACTTAGATCAACAAATTCTAATTAGAATTATAACAAATAATCTACACAATCTAAATTCACTAAAAAAGAACTTACTACCAAAAATTTATCATTGAATTACAAAAAAAATATATAAATATATATGAAAACTAAGTAGAACATATGTTTAACAACAATTTTCATTTATACCAACCATCATTACTGTTAACTTAGACTATACACCACTAACATCCATAGATAGACAATATATTTTATAGCTTTAATAGATTAATACATTTAAACTAAACATCTCTTCTCAATAAACCTATAGACTAGAGGTCTTTTAACCATACTAGCTAAGAATAAGTTGAGGGTAAATTAGACCTTTCCTTAGTTTAATGTATCAATTTGTACTAGTTGTATTTAATTATATATTACCAAAATAAAGGACTAAAGGAAAGACCTCTTTTTAAAAAAAAAAAAAATTTTATTTTAAAACTTTCTACAGAACTTCATATTAAATTTGGCTTTTATTTTAGTTTACAAAGTTTAAAATTCTTAAATTTTGTTTTTAGTCTAACTTAAATTATTAATCTTATCTATAAAGGGTTAGCAGCTTATCTATTAAACTATAGAACCTATTTTTTTAATTTTAAAATCTAATTAAATTAGCTCTTATAAATAACAATCTAATTATTATATAAAATTTTTTTTTAATAATAAAATTATATTCACTTTACTGATTTTTATTTTTTAAATAAACCTAAAACAAATATATAAAAAAAATACAAAATTAGACTAATAAACCTTATTTTAGCTTTTAGAAAAAAAAGATTTAGTATACAAAATACAATTACTTTATTTTAATAATATAAGTAAAGAGGATAGTGATTCTAGTATAGTAATTAAGTTGTTATTCTTCAAGTAGTAAGTCTAAGATTCAAATCTTATTTACAACAAAATTTAAAAATTAACTTGTATTACAGAAACTGTTTTTGTTAATTAGTTTGCTTTATATGGCTATAATCCAAGTACATCAAGTTGGATCTTACTTATCTTTAGGAGCTTAGAGCATCTATATAAAGTATAACATTATATGTATATAAAGAAATATTAATAACCAGTATTGTATAAGCCTTCAATGCAAATTTATAATAAGACCACTAAGTGCAGAAGACTAAAAAATTGAGAAAACAGAATTCTACTTAGAAATTCCTAAGTAAAAAGATAGCACAAACTTTTAATAATACTGTCAAACAAATAGAAGTTTATAAAACATTTTTATAAAAATAGAAAAATAAACTAAATAACAAAGATGTATAGAGAAACATATAACTAACTAGGTCATCAGAATTACTAAAAAAAAAGAATACTAAGAAATACTATATTGGACTATCTGAATTAGAAGTTTAAGAAGTCTGAAAAGTCTATCAATTTTGAGTTGCAGTTAGTAGAAAATAATGAAGAAAATGTTAAAAAGATAGATATCAAAATTTGTGTAAACTTTACAAGAGTATAAATAGTATAATATAGCAGTTTAAGTTTAGCCCTAACTGCAAGTATTAGATAACTATAGCATGTTATATAAAACTAGATTAGCTATGTATAGAATATGGAAAGTTCTAGTAATAATGCTTCTAAAAATACATTGCATAAAATAAGATATAAATCCTAAAAGTACAGGTAAGCATCTAGATCTTCTTAACTAACATGTGTATTAGAAATGATTTAATAACATAGTAAGAATTGCAATATAGAGAGTTTAAATAGACAATGCCTTTAGTTAGGTTGCAGATATAACAGCTAGTATAGAATTATTGACAGACTATTTAAATTAGGCATCAAAAGTATATATATAGTTAGTTGTATTATCTAATATAAAGATGGCTTCTTTGAGGCCTCAGCCAAGAGTCTCTATATTCTAATTACTGAATAAAAAAGTTTCAGTCTTAAAAGAGGCTAGTTTAATATAAAAAAAAAACCTTTAATATAAGTAAAATATTGTTAAATAAAAGTTTTGTTAGTTTAAAAATTTTTTAAACAGAATTTTTAAAAAAATTAAAAAATAATGCTAGATTCTAAAAAAAACAAAATTGAAATACATAACTAGCTATTAATATAAACAAAATCAAAACAATATATTATATAATAACAACTAACTCTATTAGAAAATAATAAATAGGTATAGCATATGTTTTAAGTAGATAGATAAATAACAGAATAGTTTAGAAATAAAAGTACAAACAATATTAAAATTACTATGCAACACAAACCTGATTTAATATATTAGAGTGTTTAATAATAAAAATAGAAAATATATAAATAATAAGATACTAAATTTAATTCTATTAAAACATATAAAAAATTCAAATAATTTAAAATACATAGCAAGTGATTTAGCAATCTATGATTCAAAAAATATTACAACAAATAATTTACTTCTTTATAGCCAAATTCTCAAAGTATTTAAAATAGCAAAAATATATATATATATATTTTAAATATTAAAGTAAATACTTATAACTTAGGATTTTATTAATAGTATATTTGGCTAATAGTTGCATTACAACTATAAAGAGCAACTATAAAAAGAGTGTACAACTAGCCTCTTGTACAACTTTAATTATTGTCTAATTTAAGTAATTCATCTAAAGGTTCTATACTAGCTGTCATACCTGAAACCTGCTTGTAGATTTTTTATTTAAACACTCTAGTTTTTGTATCTACCTACCTATTTCTGTCTACTAATAATCCCAGCTGATGCCAGTAAAAATATGCCATGACCACTAAGTCTTTAAAGCAGTTTACTTATATAAAGAACCTTTAATCTTGTACTAAACCTTTCAGAATTTTCTGTATTCTATTCTTACTGCTGATCTAATATTACTATACTAAGACTAACACTTGCAGTCAAAGTATACTATTAAACTGCTATGCTCTTGCAGAGTTTACCCCAATCCTGGTAGTGACTTCACAACATATTCTTATTAATTTTGGTATTTAATTCAAGTTTCATTAAGCTGTCAATCCAGATAGCTCAGAATGATAAATTATAACTATACATCTTTGGTTTATATATTCTTTAGCATATATTTTTTTTTTCTGAAATCTAAAAATTTTGGCAGTCTGGTTGGTTCATCTGGTCTCTTCCTAAAGACCAGCACATTTGTCTAGCTTCACAAGTTCTAGATTTATTTTATAGGTCTAGTTTTTATAATAGCACTATTGAAAATTCAGACTATCTTTTTACTCAGGTTTTTTAAATAGGCTTTCATCTTTTTACTAATTCTTGTGATTTACATGACCTAAGAACTTATTATAAATTTATACTACCTGGTACCAGTTTGTGTTCTTTTGTACATATTGTACAAATGTCTAAACCTTTCAGTCATGCTAATATGACACAGATAACAGATATCTAATCTTAACTAATTACAGAAAACAGTTAACCATAACATAAAAAGAATTGTAAATTTTTGTTGTTACTAGAATTTGAACTCTAGATCTGTCACTTGAAAGTTGACAATTTGACTATTTCACTAGATTACTACATTCTAATAGCAGAAATATGTATAGTACCATATAGTATTATGAAAGAATAAACAAAAAAACTACTAGCAATAAATATAAATTCAAGTTTTTTCAATTATTAAATAAATACAAATAAGAGAAAAACATTCAAAGAAAAAATAAAAATAAAAAAAATAAAAGATAAAAGAAGCTAAAAAAATAAAAGTAAACTTATTTACAAAAAAAAAATATTAAATATAAAATAATAAAAAAAAGATTTAAATCAAAATTTAAAGAGAGTTATAAGACAAATAAAAGAACTTAGCATTTAAACTATACAAAAATTAAGTTTCAAAAATATTTAAAATAGGGTTATAAGAAAATTATTAACAACTACAACAAGAAAAAAGGTAATGTTTGAGAAAAAAAACTAAAATAGACTAAAAAGTATTAAATAATAACAGGATATATAATCTTAAAAAAGACATTGAAGATATAAATAAAAGAATTGCTAAACTAAAGACAAAAAAAAGAATTAAAAAACCTCTAATTTATACAAATATGATAAAGCACAGTTAGTAATTACTAAAAAATTATATACATAACAAAAGTAAATTTTTTAAGGCAAACATGTCAATATATATAGTGCCAGAAAAAATAAAGAAAAAAAAGTAAAATATGCTTAATGGATCTTTTAAAAAAATCATTATATCAAATTAATTCAAGAAGTATTTAAAAATTAAAATAGTTGGATAGAAGTAAACTTTGACTGTAAGTTCAGCAAAAATGCAGTAATAGAAAGAATTAAAGAAAAAGAAGATAAATAGCTTAAGATTATTTTAGAAAAATCACAAATTCAAAAAAAAAAACAAAATTAGCAAGTACTTAAAAACAAAAAAAATAATATAAAAAAATCTAAAAATCCTACTAGACAAAAAGAAAAATAAAATAAAAAAGATAATTATATAACTAAAAATGAATTAGAAATAAAGTCATATTTAACAAATATAGAATCTACTAGCTAACATTAATATAAAAGAAGTGAATTATATATGCAAAAATATTAAAAAAGCCTATATAATATAAATCAAAAAATTAAAATACAAAGCACTAGCAGTAATTAAAGCAAAAAAAACCAAAAAAATATTATATAATTATTACTAATAGAAATACACAAATTAGCAAGAATAACAATAAATGAAAAAGATTACAGTTAATATAATATGCAAAATTAATTTATAACAAGATTAATAAAGCTTCTAGAAAATGTATCAAAAGTATTACTACTTTAGTGCTTAAAAAAAAAATACAAAATTAGTATATATACTATCTAACAGAAATAAAAATTAAAAAAGATCAGTTATGATTATATTTGCATTAATAAAAGAAATAAAAACGGTGCAAATAAAGCTAATAAAATTTAACAACTATCTATTCTTTTGGCAAAATTATAAAGAAAAAAAAGATAAATATATAAACAAAAGAAAAAACATTATTAAAAAATATACTAACAAAGATAACATTAATAAAAATTTAGATATAAAAGTATATAAAATAACAAAAGTGATAAATAAAAAAAAAACAACAAAAATTACAATAAATATAAGAGAAACTAAATAAAAAATGAAGAAGCATAATCTCAAATACATAAACTTCTGTATAAAATATTAGAAAAATTAGAAGATTAAAAATTAACAAAGCTATTTATAGACCTTTGCAAAATGAAGTCTTGCAAATTGCTTCTAAAAGTTGTAAAGTTAAAATTAAAAACAAAGATATAGAAGATATACTCTCTTTGTAAAAAGATTATATAAGTCTAAATATAGAACAAAAAAGACTATTATATCAAGAAAAACAATTTACTAAAGACAAAAAGAAGAATAATAACAAGAAGAATAGAAAAGGAAAACAAAAACAAATAAAAAAGAAAAACTATATTGAAAATTTATCAAGAACACAAAATGACAAAACAATTAGCAACAATTAAAAGAATATATGCAAAAAACAAAATAAAGCTTAACAAAGCAATATATAATATTAATGGTTTTAAGAAAAGCACTTAAAAAATAGAAATATTATATGAAATCTTTACTAACAAAATTTTTTTCTAAAAATATATTTACTATAATTTTTTTAATAAAAATCCTATATAACAATAGTTTGTAAGGTCATATTGCTAGCAAAAATTCTATATATATAAGTTAATAATTAAATTAATATAATAGGTTTAGCAAAAATAAATATTTCAAGTAAGAAAAAGTTTTTATTACAAGTAACTAAAAGAAATGTAAGAGTTTTTGGTCAAATGCAAATTCAAACAAAAAAAATTATTCAGAAGTTGAGTTGCTTATTAGTAAACAATAAAAAAAGCACTTAGAAGAAATAAAAAAAATTAATAATATATGATAGTTGTTAATTTAATGTTTAAACAGATAGAGATTATAGTTATAATGCTTTATATGTCATTTTAATAACAAAGAGAAAAGAATAAAAATACAAAAAGCAGTAGTAGAAAAATATATCAAATAAGTACAATAAATATAAGTAATAGTTATAAAAGACTTTAATAGTATAATAAATGCTGAACTTGATAGATCTGATTACTCAAAACAAAAATTATCTAAACAAAACTTTTTGCTAAAGTAACTAACAAGACAAAAGTTTAAAGACATATATAGATTAATAAATTCAGATACTAAAACATTTTTATAGTTAGGCAGAAATATAAGTTTAAGAATTAATCAGATTTGAATTACAAAAGATTTGGCAGATAAACTATATGCGACAGAAATACAAAAAATAAATATATATACAAATAGTAATTATGAATTAGCAATAACAAGAGTAAACTTAAACTATCTAATTAAGACATATAGAGTAGCAGAAATTAAAAAGTCAGATTATCAAAGAACAATTCTCTTATATGATAAAGCAACAAAAAAAAATTAAAAAATTATAAGTTCAGATTGCATCAAGAATTAGACAAAAAGCCAAACTTAGAGATCTTTAACTAATGTTCAAAAATTTAAGCAATATATAAATTTAAAAAAATAAACTTAGTTTAAAGATTAATTAATAATAGAACATTATATAAAACAATATTAAAACAGCAACTAGAAGTAAGATACCAAAAAAGAAGATTTTAAATATATTAAAAAACAAGAAAAAGAAAGTAAAAAAAGCAAAACTTTCAAACTATTAACTTAGTTAAAAAGATAGATTAGTATTGAATAAATAAATATTAAGATTAAATTAGTAAAAAATATATAGAAGAACTTAATAAAAAGCTACAATATATTAACTAAAATCAAGAAACATATATCAAACAATACAAAGTAAATAGTTATTAAAGCTAATAAAAGACTTAAAAGATTAGTAAAAAATGCTTTATATGTAAAAATAAGTGAAATAAAGGTTATAAAAAGAAAGAAGATTGAGAAGTATACAAAAAAAAGATGTCAAATAATTAGTACTAATTAAGAAAGAATATTGAAGAGTCTTTTCAATAACCTAAATAGAAAAATTTAAATAGATAAATTAATAGAAAAAAATAATAACTAAAGAAGACTTCTTATAGAGCTAACAGAAGTTTTTGTTAGAACTAAAGAACACTTTCAGAGCCAACTAAAAGCCAGATACTTTAAACAAGAAATTTTTTTAAAAAAATAAAAAGAAATATATAGGCTTAAAGATTTAATAAATCTAAATTAGTATAGAAATTTGAATCAAAACATTACAAAAAAAAATAATCTAAAATGCTTGCAGGTTTAAAAAAAAAGACAGCATCAGATGTAACAGAAATTATATATGGTCTAATTCAAGCAGCAAGCATGCAAACACAAAAAATTTTTAGAATATTTGTAGAAATATGTATTAAAGTAGGCATGGTACCAAAGAAATAGAAGATATTACAAATTTATTTAATTTCAAAAGAAAAAAACTGGTATTATAACTTAAATAATATTAGACCTATTGCATTATTAGAAACTTTTAAAAAATGTACAACTAAGATTTTTACTAAAAAATTAATAAAAATTTGTTGTATATGAAAAATACTCAAAGAATCAAACTTTGTAAGTTTTTAGACAACTCAACTGAAAAGCTTGCACATATTATAAATATATTAATAGAAAATACAAAAGATAATAACAAAAAACTATGATTAGTGTTATAGAATATGAAAAAAGCATTTGACTCAGTGTTGTTAAAAGCATTAAAGCTAGCAATAAAAAGAATTAAGTTGCCAAAAGTTTTAATAAAATTTATATTGGATTTGTTTTATAATAGACAAATTAAAGTTATATACTAGAATATAACAAAGATATTTGAAGTAAAAGATAGAATTAAACAAAAAAAAGTTCTTTTATCTTTAGTGTAAGGGATTTTTTATGATTTTTTATTAGAGAATCCAAGAAGATCATAGTCTAGGTTATACATTATTAGTAACAATTTTATATAATTACAATTTTGATTATTTAAAAGAAGTTAAGTAGAAACAAACAGTTGTAGTTTTTGCAGTGATATAATATAGATTACAAATAGTAAAGCACAAATGCAGCAAATAATACAAATTGCAAAAGAATTTTTCAAAATGAATAATATTCTAATTAATGAAAAAAGTCTAAACTAATAGTAACAAATTTAGATAAAATTAAAGAAAACAGAAAAATAAATATAAGAAAAGTAGATACAAGAAGAAAATGCAAATAAAATAACAAAATTTCTAAAAATTTGTTTAAATTATAAGCTAATAGAATCACTGATTAAATCAAGAGTTCAAGAAATAGTAAGAGCAACAATTAGAAGTCTAAATATAAAAAAATAACAATTCTACAAGTGTTCTATATAAACAACATGTATATAGTGCCAAAGCTTACATATATGCTTCAAGTAACCAAAATTTTAAGAGTGCTAATTAACAAAATACAAAATTCTATGCTGAGTTAAAAAAAAAAACTTAAAATAGTAAAAACAACAAATAACAATATAATGCTATATAGAAATTTAAAAAACTGCAACTTGCTATAGAATCAATTAGTAATAAAACAAATCACAAGTTTGTATTTTTGACTAAATACTAGTAGTACAAATAAAATAATTACAAGATTACAGATAAGTCAAAAATTATTGTTAATTGAAACAACAAAAACATTGGTACTACAATCTTTCTAAATAATGTAATAAGATATAAATAAACAATTTAGTATGTTAAACAATATTAAAACCAAAAGAAATGCAAATCACATTCAGGTTTGACAATATAAACTTATATACTGTATAATTAAGAAAAAAAATAAGATTGCTAATATCTTAAAGGTTGACTTTATAAGAAAAATAGCACTAGCATTAGAAAACCTAAAATTAATATATATAAAATACTTAATTAACAAAAAAAGTAACCAAATAATTTCTTAATACTAGCTCAAACTATTATGAAAACAGTTATATAAAAATAGACAAGTTTTATAGTTTACAAAAATAAAATAAAACTGCTAAAAAATAGGTATAGTTAAAAGTTAAAAAAAAACTAACAAGTTTACATCTAGAACAAACATATATTAAAGATATAGACAAAAGCAGTTTTAAAAGATAAAAGAAAAAAAAAATAGATTTTAATCAATATAAAGACAGAAAAAAAAAATACAAGCCTATTAATTAAAAGAATTATTGCAAGTACTTTAAACAAAATACTGAAAAGTAAATTTGATTTTACAAAAATCAAAAATGCAACTCTTTTCGACAATTATTTGAACCAAACTTTTCAAAAAGCTGAACTACAGAAAAATGATATAGTTAATATACTATATTAAACTTTATAAAAACTTTTTCAGAATACTGTACATGCATAGTTGAATATTGAAATAGAGTTGAAAAAGAAGTTGCAGCTTTGTGGTGACAGTTTAAACATACTTTGGAACTATAGAAGAAGTAGTTGATGAAAGCCAAAGTTTTCTATAAAGTAAACAACAAAGTTGGATATATTAGTTCTATACAACTGTAAAACCTACAAGAAACACTTATAAAGGTCAAGAACTTATAAAAGCTACAAAGTTGGTTCACCTCTTACCTTTACTTTGCTTTGAGAAAATTTTGTAAAAGTAGGCAATTTAGCTTACCTCCTTCTAAAGATCGATATGTAAAATTACCAAAACAAACAGCAGTGTTTATTTTCTAAATGGGTTTGTTGATGACATAGATCAAAACAAGATAGTAATACAACATGACTATACATGTGTCTCGAAATACTAAAAAACCTAAAAATACTGCCTTCAGACTAACTAGTGCTCTATACTAACCTTTATAATCAAGTTAAAGATTTTTTCTTTCCTACATAATTTTTTGTTAAATAATCTAAGTAAATAGAAAAATAGTAAAGTAATTTCTATATAGTATAGTTTATAATTTTTAAAAGCCCAACACAGGTATACAATTGTGACCGTCTGATATTTGTGAATTGCAAGTTTCACACATTTTCTTTTTTCTCATTTATTCCTTTTCTCCTTTTATTTCTTGATTTGTATCTTTTATCATTTATCTCTATATCTCTGTTTTGTTTTTATATAAAAAATTTTTTTTGTTTTTTACTTTTATGAAAAGATGTTATCAGATTGGTGATGTTTTATTGTAGGATGGCAGTTAGACAAGCAGTCTATCTCTAACTGAGATAGTTCAGCAGGTCATACTTAGGTACCATTTGGGTAGCCAAGTAATGCTAGACTTATATATCAGGAAAATTTTATATAATCTGTATAGTTTCAAGAATTCTAATAAAGTACTAGTGTGACTGCTAAAGTTAAAAATATATATATATATATATATATATATTTTTAAAATAAATAAATTTCATTCTTGGTTATATTTTTAAAATAATCATATAATCAAGATATAAGCTTTGCAGATATTTTTAATAAAGTTTTTAATAAAATATTTTATAAAATATTAATTTTAATAAAGGATATAATATAAAATTTAGATATTAGTATAGTTTAAGTATAAGCCAAAAAAAGATTATAATGTTTAATAAATAAATTATTTAAACTATTAAAAATATTATTTTTAGTCTTGGTCCTATAGCTTAGTAAATAAGCTTCTAGACCTACTACAGACAAGGTCAATAGTTTGAGTTTAGCTAAAGGCAAAATATAATTTGTAATCTAATTAGAAGTCTATAACTAGACATAAAGCCATATGAAACAAGCTTAAGTTAATATTTGTTTGAATTGGAAATTTCTAAAAGAAGAATAATCTGTAGTGTGCAAGTACTATATATGATGAGAGAAGCAATAAATAAAGAAAGATTTGTGAAAAAAGAATTGGCCTTATTAATCAGGAAACACTTTTGGCAGAAAAACTCATAACAGATGTAGTTATAGAATCTATCTCTGTTTTGGTAGAGTTGATCTTATAGGTAAAATAGTCTAAAGGCCTGATGTATATTAAATTAAGTCTGATTTTATAGAAAAAAGATTGAAAATCAGAGACTTTAAATAAGAAACCAATAGACAGATTTTAGGTATAGCAATTAGCAGATAACCTGTAGGCAGAATCTTTAAATAGACAATAACTAAAATTGTATATATAGCTGATTGTAGGGTCATTGATATGCAAAATATAATACTTTTCTATATAAGATATTATATTTTATAAAATCCACAGAGCCATAAAGGTCTCTCTTTAAAGCAAAAAAAAAAAAATATTTGAGTAAACTTATATTTAATAAAAAATAATTGTAAATTTTAAAATTTGATAATATTTTATAAAATATACTATATTGATATATATTAAATTTAAAAAATGCAAAGATGGTGATCCTAGTATAGTAGTCAGGTTATTATCCTTCAAGTGGTAAGTCTAAGGTTCAAATTCCACTTATGATGAAATTTGGAAATTAACCTGTATTACAGCAAACTGTCTCTTGATAATCAGTTGGATTTGTGTATCTGTAACCTTAAGTCATACCATCTTGAATAGGAGCTTGAGGCATCTATACCAAGTGTAATATTACATATACATAAAGAAATGTTAATAACTGGTGTTGCATAAGACTTCAGTGCAAACCCATAATAAGACCACTAGGCACAGTAAACTAAGAAACCAAAGAGTTGAAAGCCTACTTGAAAATTCCTAAGTAAAGAGGTAGCATGAACTTTGATGGTATAGTCAGACTAATAGAAACCTATGAAACAACCTAAAAGAATAGATAAATAAACAGATGTCAAGTTGTGTAGAGGAGCACATGACCAACCAGGCTACCAGAATTGCCAAAAGAAAAGAATATATAAGTATATCATACTGGGCTATCTTAATTAGAAGTTAGTTGAGTCCTGTTGGTCCTAAGTAGTAGTTAGTAAGGGATAATGAAGAAGACATTATGATGATAGATAATGTGGTTCTAGTGAACTTTATAAGAGTAGAAATAGTATAATGTAGCAGTTAAACAGATAATCCCTATAATTGCAAGTATTGGATAACTATAGCATGTTGTATAAAACTAGATTAACTATATGTAAGACACAAAAAGTTCTAGTAAGTTTTCTGTTAAGGATAAACTAGTTCTAAGGGTCTTAAAAGCATTAGATACTTTGGATGGGTATAGCCCAGAAGATGTCTCCATGATCACAAGTCAGATTACATATGCAGAGAGTTTAAATAAGCAAGATTCATAGTTGGCTTGCATATATGGCACTTAGTGTAGAACCTTTATAGTAATATATAGGTGAACTACTTAAATTAGATACCAAAAGTGCATATATGACTAGTTGTAACCTTTATGTATAGAAGCCTCTAGAGGCATCTGTGTCTAAATACTTAAATAAAAAAATTAATCCCTAAAGGCAAAGACTTTAATATTAAAATAAAAATAAAAATAAAAAAAATTTAAAAAATTTGGGATGTGGCAACTTAGTGAAGTGGATAAGTTGTTAATCCTCCAAGTAGTAGATAGTGAGTTCAAAACCCACTGATAGTGGAAAATTTAAATAATCATCTATATAATATATAGATAGTATTATAGCAATAATATTCTGTTGATTAGTTGAGATAAGATATCTATAACACAGTAACACCAGCATGACTAGCAGGTCATAGGGCACTTGCACAATGTTGAAGTTATATAGAGAAATGCAAACTGGCATCAGATGGTGCAAACCCAAGATAAGTCCTTATAACTGTGTAAACCAGTAAACTAGGAAGCCAGAGCCTACTTGAAAAGTCCTGAGTAGAGATCTTTTACAGTATAACTGTAAAGGCTAGACCTAGGAAACAGATATAAATGTGAAAGAAATTAGACAGACAAGAATTTTAGATGAGAAGTACCATCAACCAGACTGCTAAAAGTCTTAAACTGAAGAAAAAGAATCTTGAAAGGCAGATTCTGTAGTACCAAAAACAGGTTATAGTTCTGCTAGGCTATCTGGATTAGGAGTTTGAGGTTAGAAATAGTGATATATTATAAGTATTAAAGATATGCTATGAAGTTGGTACTGAGATTTAGATAAACTCTGCAAGGATAAGCCCTGTTAATAAAGACTAAATATGGGTAGTTAGTTAGCAGAAAGGCATTTTTCAGTTCTACAGTCAGATAGCATACTCTGAAAAGTGTAACAGCTTAACAGATGTACAGAAAGAGAGATCAAGATTAGGTTAGATGGCATCTAATATAGATGTATAGGAACTTGTATACTATTTGCTATGTAGTATAGAAATCAGAGTATTTAAAATAGGTAATCTTCTAGTAGATTGCAGGTATAACAGCTAGTGTAGAATCTACTTACAGGCATACTATTTAAATTAGACAATCAAAAGTTGTATAAGTGGCTAGTTGTATATTCACCTTGTATAAGTTATATAATCATAATTAAAATACAATAAAGGCAGTAGCTACTGATAAACACAGCTTTAGCAAAAGCAAAAAAAAAAAAAATTTAAAAAATTTAGTTAAGTTAGAAAATGTATTATAAATATAGAGTATTTAATAATAATTAATTAAGAATCTGTATAAATATTAATTATTAGATTTTAAAAAATAGTAAAAATAACTAAAAAGATAACTATTAGTTTATTTTTATAAAATAATATTAAAAACATAGTTTAATAAAAAATTTGTAAATAATTTAGTTATAATTATTAACTTGAACTTAACCAATATCTATTATACTTTGATCAGCTTTAATATTAATTACTAAATTATTAGTATAAAAATTAAATTGTTATTAAAAAACATTAATAAAATATTGTTTAAGTGTATTTGCTATCTCTTAAGATTTAAAATTTTTAAATATAAAAGAATTAAAAATTAAAATTATTAGCAAAAAGAATAGATATAATTGTACAATTATAAAAACTGTAATTGCAAATATTTTAAAAAAAAATTATTTAAAAATCATTTGTAAATATAATTAAAGAAATCTGATATTAAATAAAATAATACTAAATTAGAAAGCAATTTATAAATTATAAACTCATATTTATAATATTTAATTAAAAGTATAAATATAGCTTGTATAAAAAAACAAAAAATATAATAAAATAATAATAAAAGTAATTATTATACAACTTTTATGATTATAAATTTTTTTTGTTATTTTTTTACAATACTATAAAATACAAAAATTTTAAATTAAACTTAATTAATCAACATAACTTGTAAATATAATCATAATTATATAATAACATTAATAATAGATTATATAATAATAAATATTATAAAATTTGGTTCTTTTAAAGGTAGAGTACATGTAGATTATTTGTCATATAATTGCACAGTAAATTTAGATTTACATAGTAAGTAAAAATATGATACTAATAAAATTTTTTAAAAATGCATCAAAATTTTATTAAATTTTTAGAATATATAAATTAAGATGATTTATTTATTATAATAAAAAATTATAATATATATTATTTTAAAAAAACTATACTTGTATATATTGTAAAAGTCTCAGTGGTAAATTCAAATTCTCAGTAGTAATATTCTGATTAGTTGATTATCATATAATTATCATATGATTTTTATAATAGATTTATAATACCAAATCTATAAATAAATCTATCCTAATAAATTTTAATCTAAATTTAATAATTCTACTATCATTAGAATCATAAAAATCTGCTTTACAATTTTGCTTTAAGTTTAAAAGTAGTTAAGTTAGTGAAAATATTTTTAAATACCAAATAAAAAAATTTATGATTAAAATCATATAATAAGTGATCTATGTGAACTTTACCTTTAAAGCAAATAATTAGCTGAAATTTACTACTATAAAATAATATCAATTAATTATTTGCTAACAAATTAAATTTTATAATACAAATTGTTACATGATTAATACATACTTAAATATATACAAATCCTAATTAAAAACTTAATAAAATATTTTTCATTGAGTAACATCTATTTAAGAATAAAATAATCCAAGTTTTATAATTATGTAATAGTAACTATATAGGCTGAAAATTTGTAATTAAATTCTATTATTACTAAATATATTAATAAATTACTAGACTCAAGGCTACTTTGAGGTAATAGTCCTTAAGATTTAAAAAAACTTCAAAAAACAACCAATTTAAATAAAATTAAATAATTTTAGATAAATTTTAATTTAAATTTTAAAAAAAGTTATAAATTCATTCTTATGTCTTGTTAAAATACAATATTGTAACCATTTTAATGATCAAGTGCTTGAATTTTACAGATTGCTTTGAGGAATGTTATTATAAGAATACAATTTGTAATTTAATTTTTTGCAATTTTGTCCAAATATAAAACCAATTAGGAATAAGATCATACTAAGTTACAAATTTATGTGGCATTAATTCCAATACAAACTAGACATATACCGCATGTCATAAAAGTTAAAAAGATTTTTATTTAATAAAATGCGTATCACTAAGAACTGTTAAGTCGAAGATTTTAAATCTACTGCACAGTCTACATAGGCCCACATTATGGTATTTTGCTGCTAATGCAGGCCAGAATTGTGAAATTCCTAAATATTCCACCTGTACAGTTCCAATTTATATATACAATAAACTAATCAGTGCTGCAAAATGTAATATCGGGAAAATGCTGTCTACCAAATGGGTGTCGGTTAAATAGGCTGTCGGTAAAATGGAATTCTGGGAAGTGAGTTAATGGGAAAATTTATAACCATACTTATTTCCAATTTTATAATATCATTGTTGGAAAAATAAGGTTTTGCGTTTATTTGTTTTACAAAATCTACATAGTCGTAACCGGATTTACCTAGAGGTGAGACTATAAACTATTAGTTATAATAAATACACTGTAGTTTTAAAATAAACTAGTCTATTTATATGTATTTTACTTCACGGATCACATATATATATTTACCATTATGTAATAACTAAGTAATAATTTTTAAATTATCTGTGACAGACTCTACGACCAGGTATAGTAAAGTCTCTAGGTCCAGGACTTTAAAATTGGTCACTTGATTAGTCTTTCAGCGGTTCAGAGTGGCTGGATAATATACATAATAATTGTGACTGATTAAAATGAAATGAGTGATAGTGTCAAATAGATAAACCACGAAAAATACAAATTTTTAAGGTGCACTTTTTTAGGGTTACGATTAGTGTTTAGGGGTAGAAGTTATAATAAACAAGTATAAATGGGTTTAGAGGGTCAAATTGAAATTCTCATTTCATTTTAATCCGATTTCATTATGATCCGCGACAACAATTATCTTTAAAGGTAATATGTATAGTAGTATCTTAACGCTAATATTGATAGATTATTGATAGATTATTTGATTGATTAGGACTAAATTCGGTGTTTGATCTGAAGATCTGATCTTAAAGACTGCATATCTGAACTTAAAATAAAAGTCTTAGGATCAAGATAAACCTGGACTAACTTTATTACCTTATCTGTGGCATCTAATATTTATAATTTACATTCAACAGCATGTAAATACCTCTTTTGATTTAAACGGTTTATTTAATTTTGTAAGTTTTTGGGGTATAATCCGTGTTTAAAAATAAATACATTTGTAGAAAGTCGGTAGTACAATGCCGGCCAATAAAAAAGTATGTATTGTAAAAAAAAAAAAAAAAAGTAAATTTCAATAGCTTCCTTAATACAAAAAAGTATATATTAATATTACTTATTAAAAACAATAAGGGATCATTAACAATACATATTTTCGAAAATTTTCTTGGCGCACAATATAAATAATGTTATATATTACATATATTATTATACAACACCCCATTGAAAACTGTCCCCGATGCAGAATCGGGATAGTCCGGATGAGAATTTTGTGGTTTTGGCCCGAGTTATACTAGCCAAAATTAAAAAAACTTTTATTATAAACCCTAAATCTAACCTTAACAGTAACCATAACCATAATGTCTTAATTCTGCAAATACAATCCCATCCAGGACAACACATAATCTATTTCACAGTTACTAAAAAGGTTTATCTATTGAAATTACTGTCATATTATTTTATACGATGAGTGAAATAATATGATTTATTATCTCAGTTTATGAAATAAGATCAATAATTTTATCTTATAAAGAGTGCAATAAAATAATTTATTTATTATATACTGACCATGGTAAGCATTGAATAGAGAATTTCAATGGTAAAATGCGGAAATCTAAATTGAAATTGGTTACAGATTTATTTTAAATGAGCGATGTATCATTTTCCGATAAATTTGAAAGGATGATTTTCCTGCACGTTATTTTTTTCATGTGATTCGATGTAACCATGTTTATTCAAATTAAAACTCAGTCAAAAAATATCTACCAACCGTGATTATATTTTGCGGCACGTATTCGCAATTTTTGCTCAATAATGTATGCATATTCGTACACACATTCAGGATGGAAAAGCCACGAAGACTTCGTATGTTGGAGATTAGATTATCACGCGCGAATAATAGGTTATGTACCAGAGGTTGAGGATAGTTAGAGCCACGTGCGTATGTACGCATTAAGGAATAATTAACCAATGGAGAAACTAAGGAGCCAGTATCCATCATCCATCCTAAAAAATTTCGCTACTATTTCACCAGCCTATCAGATTTCAAGAACAGGTTGTAGCGTAAAAGAAATGCAAAAAATCAAATCGTTTATAATCTAACTTAATTTAGATACAATTTTTTTTTACTTAGTGACGCTAGGGTCTTAGTAATGGGTCCGCCGACAATTATGCCGACAGCCATTTAGCTGACATCACGCCAAGTGACAGTTTGCTGAAATATATACCAGCGACTGACAAAATGCTAATCCTAACACTATGTGGTGTCGGTCAAATGTGAAATGATTGTCGGCAAAGTAAACGGCACCGCTTAGTAACAACCAGATAGGAACGCGGATCCTGTTCCTTAAGATGCAGTGACAAAGCTGTGTAAGCAATAACTTCCTCAATGTGCAGAAAAATAAATAAATAAACCACAAAATATAAGACAACCAGTTTAACATGAGTATTAATAAAAATGCTCGAAAGCAATTTATAAATCCAATCCAATATAACCTAAGAAAAAACTTATTATTTAGTACTGCGTACATTACCGATGGTCTTATTCAAGGGTCCATATCATTTCCCTGACGTTATTTCTTCGATAATTACTCACCGGCATCACGTAGAGTGATTATTAAATATTTAAAGCCTGATGATGATTAGTAGACTTTAAATATTAATCATCACTCTACGTGATACGGTGAAATAATTGTCAGAAAAAAATGGTTAGATCCCTTATTCAAGAAGTTAATATTTCAAACTGAGTACTATTCACAAATTAACGATTTTATTGGCGGTAAAATGGTACTTTATAAGTTCTAAGTGGTACAGCATTTTTTAAGAAGTGAATATCCTTAATCATGATATTGAATGGGTATCTGGATTTATATGAATATCCGCGGATATTCATTGAATACAATATGTAAACTTAGCTATGTACTGGTTATATTTGAAGCAAATATTCATTGAATATTCACAAATATTCATTGAATATTCACAAATATTCACAAATTTTGCGTGGATTCCACCCTTTATTTGTTCTTAATCAGAATATCACATATCCCGTCTGTTCAGTTCAATGACGTTGATTGGATATATTACTCGAGACTCCAAACACATGACTTGCATTTCCTAGTAAAATATAGGAAAAAAATCAAAAAATAGTAAAAATGCAGTGTAACCCTGTTTGTGAAAAATATATTAGGCTTATATTTAAGTGAACTGATATTTTTTAGAAGAAACAGTGACAATTACGTTATATCACTAGCATTTAGATTTATGTTAATCTTTAACAATTACGTATGTCTTACTGAAGTGTCTATCAATAAAAGTAGAAATTGATCAATGGGAATTATATTGAGTGTTGTTTACAGTTTAATTCAAAGAATGTGAAAACTCAAATTGATATAGCAATAAATAAATAAATAAAAGTTTACGAAATGACTTGATATAATTTAAATATTTAAGAATATCAATCGAAAACTTGAATTAAAGAATATTATTTATCATGTCAGATAACAATTACTTAACAACTAGGCGTGAGTTTAATGAAACTAAGAAGGCTTATATTAAGAGAATTAGTGAAAATAATATAATAAATTTCATTCATTGGACTGAGATTGATGAAAAAATAGAATTTGTTGATGTTGGAGGTTCTGGAGTTATAGCAAAGGCGAAATGGATAAAAAAGAACATAATTGTTGCTTTAAAATCAGTGGCAATTTATGAAGAAACAAATTCAGATAACGATGAATTTATTAAAGAGGTAAGACCGACATGCAAACTAATTTATTTATATGCTAATATAAAATTTTTTAATTGAGCAGATTAAGGCTTTTCATAATATTGGATTAGTACTTTCAAGTATAACGGATGAAGAAAATAAAGAAAAATCATCTCCAGTAGGATATAAAAATGTAATCAAATTTTTTGGTGTATCAAGGTATCGATATCAAAAATCTTAACCTACATCATGTTGCAAAATGGATGTGTATTTTTGTGTTGAAATTTGAACTTTTTTTCAAATTGCGATGTCTAGCAACGAAAATGGTAAATTTTATACATAAACTTCAATTCATGTACAATTCATGTGCGTACTAATATTTATAAATAGATCTTTACCTGATACTTGAGTATGCAAATCTCGGTAATTTGCGGTCTTATTTGAGTAAAAATACTATAGATTGGGAGAAGAAGATCAATATTGCAAGGCAAATTACCTGCGGCCTACATTTTTTACATAGTAATGGAATTTTACATCGTGACTTTGTAAGATACACATTTTAATAGTCAATATCGTTTAAAGCATAGTTAACAAATTATTTTATATTAGCATACAAAAAATGTAGTTATTCAAAAGGATGATAATGTTATCAGAGCCATTATTACGGATTTTGGACTTTCAAAAGTTCTTCCTCGTAATAGTAAATCAAATCAGAAGTTAGCAGGATGCGTACCATTTGTAGACCCTAAGATATTAAAGGATCCTAATGAGACCCCTGATAAAAGTTCTGATATATATAGTCTTGGCGTCGTTTTGTGGGAAATCACAAGTAATGGCCGGCCTCCGTTTGACAATTGTAATCTCGTTTCAATTTCACTCCAAATAATGAATGGAAAGCGGGAAGCCCCAATAAATGGGACCACTAACTCCTATATTGAGCTTTATACAAATTGCTGGGATGAGAATCCTGAGTCACGACCAGAAATTGAACGAGTAAATGAATTAATACATCAAGAAAAGATAATATCAGGTGAAAAGTGTATTTCTGATACAGAAATTGGTCAAATGCCATACAGAAAGAAAAGTGAGAATTATTATTCCTTAAATTTATTTTTTTCAATAAAAATTACTATTTTTTGACATTTACTTATTGTTAAATATAAAAAATATATTAAATTAGAATCTAATAAAATCAATAGCGAACAAATTTCTAAGAAACTGCTTGAGATGTTTGAACTACTTTCTATTAATGACCTTGATATGTTTGAGAAACTTTCTGCTAAAGATCCTGGTTAGTATTCAATAAAATCCTAATTAGTATTCTGATAAATATTGATCAAATAAATATTGATCAAATCAAATGATTTAACGGATGGTTCTTTTATGTAGACGAAATGGGTCGTTTAGTTCAAGCTGCCGCCGCTCATAAAAAAAAAGTTGCTAATTCAGAAGAAAATGAACAGTGAATTTTATTATAGTCTGATATACTTTTTGATTATATTTTATATATATTATTTGAGTTTATTGAATTTTTTTTTTTTTTGTACGACCTAGCTTATTTTCTTAGTTTCTGTGATAAACAATTTATAATTTCATAACAATAAATTATGTGATGTTTCATAATAAAAGGGCCCATTTTAATAAATTTTCAATTTTTTTTTTAGATAGAATAAAAGAGTTTTATATGTAAAAAATTTTATATATCGATACGTTTAAATTTGATCATTTAATTCGATTTACTCAAAATTATTTATGTCAAAATGGGCCTTTTAATATATACTAGCATATCTCACATTGTTTATGCAATGCACCTATATATTTTAGCTTTTGGGAGTTTCTACTTTATTACATAAACATAATTTTCTTTATGGGTCAGTCATTTGATAACTAAAAGTTTTGCATTAATTAATTGTTTGACAATCACAAGATATAAAGTAATTAATTATAGTGCTATAATATTTAAATCGGTTAGCAATTTTGATGGTATATTCGCTCTTTCATTTATAATAAATTTAAGTATTAGGTCTTTATTTGTAATTATTTATTTTGGTTGTTTATTTGAAATTATTTTACTTTTGGGTCTTATTTAAAATTTTCTTGCTTTTTATTATTTTTAAATAAGGATATTTGTAATAATTGATAAATATATAAATAGGAATAATTAGGAAGATTTAGATAAGATAAACAGCAGAGACAATTGAAAGTAATTAGTTGTTAGTATAAGATTGTCTTATACAAGTAAGTACATAGCAAAAGAATGCTTAGAGTATATATTAATATATATACCTTTAACATGACTTTGTTATATACTTATTCATATATATTTAATATAATGAAAACAGTAATTACAAATAAAAAAATCAATAATACAAACAGAAAAAGAAAGTATTATGATAATTTTTTGTTAGAATTAGGAAGATCTGTGATTACACTATTCAAATATTCAACTAAAATCAAACATATCAACATCAGTCTTTTCTATACCAGCATTTTCAGATCATCAATTCTTCCTTACTCTTTATTCATTCCAAATAATAGTATCTGCAGATTATCATAGTTTATTTCAACTTTTTTCTTATAATTTAATACAAACAAATTCTAAATCATTTAATTTATCAATTTGCATACATAATATATGAGGTTATAATGAAGATTTAAAACAACAAATTTGAGAAGATTTCTGTTTCTCTAATAATCTCAAAATCATCAGTATTATAGAAACTAAAATCACTACAAATAACCTTATAACCAAACTTTAAAAATCTAAATATTTTATTTATCTCTAGTTCTGTACTGATAATCCAAAAGTTAGAATAATTATTATAATTCATAAATCTATTAAATGTTACATTCACAAAATTTTACTCTTTATAGGATATGTTATCATAGTAGATCTTTCTTTAAATATGACTTTAAGTTTAGAATTATTTTAATTTATTTATTATGTAACAATTCCTAACTTAGACCATTAGTACAAAATATTATTATATAGTAAATTTAACAAGTTATTACTCTAAACATACAACTTATTATCTTAGATAACTTTAATGTATCTAATTATCTTATCCAATCTTCTTTAATCAAATATAAACTATTTCATTTCCTTCAATATAATAATCTATATAACTTAGCTAGTTATACACAATCTTCTATATCTATATAGTAAAGCAATAGATATAATAGTAGTATTGACTATATCTAGGATAACTAATCTCTTCTCCATTATTTTAACTTTTTTATTATTAAAGATTCTGATACTAGTACTCAAAATAATTACAAAATCCTCATCTCTAACTAGTTTTTTCTTTATGTATATTCTGTTAAATCCTACTATTTAATTAAAACCTGACAAATAACATTCTTATACAAAAACATGAATAATGAACAATGGCAACTCTTTTTTGACCAAGTAACTTTAAACTTAATTACTAACTAAACACTATTCAATATACAAACCTTAGAATTCTTAGAATTTACATGACACAAAATTCAAAATAATATTATCATTTCAGTTTTATAACATATTTCTAACAAAAAATTTATGGTTAAAAATTTTCAATATATTTTCTTTATAAAAATTTCAAAACTATACCACTATCTTAAAAAGCTTAATAATATTATTCAATAAACCAAACATGTATTTTAACATTTAATATCTATTCTATTTTACTATAATCAACTTATTATTCATATTAATACACTTTGTAATTTTAACATTCTATTATTATCAACAAAGCATAATTTAGTAACAAACTGATTAGTTTTAGGTAAAAATAAATAAAAAACATTATATCATATTTGCAATATAGAAAATATTAAGAAAATTAAATAACAAATTAATAACAATTTTTTAAAAAAATGTAATAAACTACAATCAAATCCTATTTTTATATTTATATTTAATAGTATTTTAATTAGTATAAAGATCCTGTCAAATTTAATACTATTAGAACAAACAATAATCTTATTATTGATGTATTTAACATTAAACTTCTATTTAACAACACTTTAATCAATGAACATCACACTAACATATTAATTAATAAATATATGAATCTAACTAACAAAATAGATACAATTCTAAACCAGACATCAATTCTAAATAGTATAATAACACTTTTTTGAATTTATTATTGATAAAGTTAATTCAATATAGTTTAGTTTTTAAATAATAAAACTTATAGTCCTTCAGATATTAGTTATGAAATATTCAAACATGTAGGCTTATTATTTTTTCAACCAATTATTATTCTATTTAATACTCTTTCTGCAAATCCATTGCACAAAAATTAACTAAAAAATCGTTCGTCTAAAAACACTTATATCTTTTTATTTTACTAAGCAACCTGTCCTGGCGTCTTAAGTAAACTTGTTCAGCTCATCTATTTACATATATCCTGAAAATTTTATAAATTTATCTCTTAAACTCATAGAGAAAACTGTACTGATGGCCTTTGGCCTCCAGTTTTAAAATTTTAATCCTCTTGCAGTTTCTACTGCAATAACTTATCTTATACCTTTAATTAA